>SNQJ01S0114591.1:1908-14109 GCA_010110895.2 Picea sitchensis
AGAGAACATAAGAGGTCATCAAGTCTTAGATAATGAAAAAAGAATAAGAGGTTGAGAATCTTGAAGAAGAAGTTGTCACACTAAGATTCAAAATAGACAAGCTCAACAAGAAAGGTGAAGAGACAGAAACATCCACATCAGTTGTAGAGAATGAAGATAAGCACTCTATGTTGCTAGAAAAGAAGAATGAAGAAAATAGAAAGAGTTATGCAAAAGTACTCAAGGGAAGGAATCATAGTCAACCAGAATCTAAGAAAACTATTGAAGATAGATCTTCAAGAATACCATCCATGTTCAAGCCACAAAGAAGCTTCAATCATGATCATGATCAATCAAAGAAAAAATTCAGAAGGACTACGCCACAAAGAAGATCATTCACTCCCAGGTATGAAAATTTATTTTATGGTCATTTTTTTTATTGTACTAAATTTGAACATAAGGTTGCAGATTGTAGGGAGTATAAACGAAATGTTCAAGCAGACTGTGCCTATATGGCCACACGTAACATTGAGTGTTAGAAATGTCATAACTATGGACACATAGCCAGTGATTGTAGAAGCATGATCGATACTTCCATGAAAGCGAATAATGATATCAAATATAAGAAAGTATGGATAAAAAAATAGGAAGAACAGGTGAACAAAGACCAGGTACCAGAGATCGCAAGATTGACAATAAAACGAGATGAAGAAAATTCTATAGAGAAAAGGAAAGATGTTAGATAGAGAAAGGTTTGGAAAATAACTAAAAGAAAGGAAGGACAGGTAAATAAGGAATAGGTTCAAGAGATTGTACTTTTAGACATTGTAGTGAAAAATCAATCCACAGATAGAAAGAAAGAAGTCAGCACTCAGAGAGATAATGAATATACCAATGAATATGATGATGAATACACATAAGAGCATGAATTTTTCTGAGCCATCTGGCTGAGAGACTCCCAAGTAATATGAATATTAAATAGGGGGAGTCTATGCGATAGCTATGACAGACCAAAGAACCATCCTTCGAGCAACTTGCAAAGTTTGAGAAGATATATTCAGAGAAATCAGTTAGCAAAAATACAGTTTTATAGTATAATGATAAAGGAGTTAGCATTATGGACAGTTGTGCAAGTAGAGTATTGGAAAGTATGGACAGAGATGGATTTGTAAGAAGACTTAGTAGGTTTTAATAGATATATGATAGTGGACGAGAGCATGGATTCATAGATTGGTAAAGAGAGTGGTTCAAATACAAAGGAACATTATTGTAATGGATGGTAATTACACAGGAAAAGGATCCAACAGTACTAATGGATTAAAAATTGACAGATATTTTTTGGACACAGGTAGTGCATACATGTTCACATTCAAAATAGAGTAATGCTGAGAAACAAAACCGATAAAACTCCCTACGAGCTATGGAAAGGAAGACCAGCAAATGTGAAGCACTTTAGAGTTTTTGGAAGAAAATGCTATATCAAAAGAGAAGATGGCAGAATGGGGAAGTTTCACTCTTTTGCGGACAAAGGAATACTTGTTGGTTACTCAAGTACAAGGAAAGCATACAAGTGTTACAATCTAAGATTAAACAATGTTGTGGAAAGCATCAACGTAACAACTGATGAAATAGGCAGACCAGAATCAAAGAAAGAAGAAAACAAATCAATAATAGGCGCACTTAATCAAAAGAAAGAAGAAAACAAATCAATGGAACAACTTTTCAAGAAGAAGATGAAAAAGAAGTAGAAGAGGAAGATGAAGATGAATAGAATTTAACAAAAGTAGGAAGAGCAAGTTCAACAAAGTATCTCCAAAGACACCCAAGAAATGAGTAATGTAAGAATCATCATCCTTCAAATCAAAATTATTAGGAACAAAGATGCAGGAGTTGAGATTCGAAGAAGAACGACCACCATAACAAATACACCTAGCACTCTTATCTACAATTGAACCAAATGGTTTTGAAGTTAGCCAAACAAGGATGAATTTTGGACAAGGCCATGGATGAAGAATTTGGATCAAATGAGAAAAAATGACACTTGGAATTGGTTCCAAGACCAAAGAATAAGAAATGTGATTGACACAAAATGGTTTTCGTGAATAAATTGAATGAAGATGCGGATAGGTTACAGCAACAAAGCCAGATTGGTATGTAAAGGATGCACATACCGGCGATTGACTTTGAAGAGACATTTGCCCCGGCCAGCAAGAGAATGAAAGAAATATGTTTGCTTTTAGCTTATGCATGCTCCAAAAATGTTAAAGTGGCTATTGATGGACGTGAAAATTAGCTTTTCCTCAATGGGGAACTTGAAGAAGAAGTCTACATTGAACAACCGTATATTTCACATCGCAGAACACGACTATGTGTGTAAATTAAAGAAGCCTTGTATGGTCTAAAACAAATTCTAGAGCATGGTAATTTAGGACTGGATAAGTATCCTAATAGGTAGGTCTAAAAGGAAGTGCGCATGTCCCTACATCAAGGTAAGTCAAGGTAATATTCTTATTAATTGAATTTTATGTTGATGATATTATTTTTGGTGGTGATGATGACAAGTTAGTTTGCTAATTTTGGGTAAAGACATGCGTAATGAATTTGAAATGTTGTTACTTGAGAACTATCCTTCGGGACTCCTTCGTGATACATCAAAAGCAACCAAGGAATTTTTATTTCAAATCAATTATATCATAGAAATTCTAAAGAGGTTCGGAATTGAATATTACAAACCAATTATCACCCCATGCAAACCGCTTGTAAGTTGAGAAAATATGATGATTCAAAGTCTACGATCAAAAGGTAATATAGGTCAATGATTGGAAGCCTACTAAATGTGAAAACATTCAAACCAAAGATGTAATGCAGAAGTTGGATAGGTGGCACTACTTCCAGCACCAAAGGAATCACATGTAATCGCAAGAGTAAAGATGATCTCAGATATCTCAAAGGAACATAAGAGTTTGATTATGGTATCCAAAAGGAAAAGATCTATCACTTATTGCCTACATACGATGTAGATTGGGCAAGTTGATGACTCCATGAAGCACCAAAGGAGTAGCATTCTCACTTAGGTGGAGTTTGAACATGGCTAAGCAAGAAAAATCATCGATATCTCTATCCACAACCAAGGAAGAGTATACATTGCAGCAGTATTATGTTGTACATAGGTTCTTTGATGAAACAAACTTTGACAGATATACAAAGTTGAGTATGATGAACCCATTCCAATATATTGTGATAAGTGCCATCAATATCTCAAAACCCGATGATGCACTCCAAGATCAAGCACATTCCAATAAAGTATCATCACTTTCTACTAGGAACTAGTTGCATAAAATAACATCAAAGTTGAGTATATGGACACAAATAAACAAGTGGCAAAACATCTTTACAAAACCACTTCCACAGAAGCCTTTGAATATTTTCTCCAAAGACTGGAGTTTAATTCAAAAAGATTTAAATTCTTTTTGAATTCCTTTTTGAATGCTTATCTTATATGTGTTAGATCTTACACAAGGAAGCACCAAGAGGACAATTTGTCGTGGAAGGAGCCTCGGATGGAAATGGCGGCCCTTTGCAATTTATGACAAAGGGGGAGAGATTTATCATATGCAAGAGGACAGAGGAATGGTTCCGTGGAGGAGTAGATTTATCTGATGCATAGGACAAAGGCATGGTTCCGTGGGGAGCATATAATTGATATGATTTCATTGTTGTATCAAAGTGTTTCCATCAATGCCAAAGGGGAGATTGATTAAGGTTATTAACATTGATGTCAACCCATGAAGAAAGCCCCATAGCACAAAGGTTTGGGTAATGGACCCAAATACGTTTAGATGTAAATATAGACTCATTATTGTTTTTCATGTATTGATAAGAAGTGGAATATGGATGAACTCCAAAGTGGTCCCCTATGGTGAAATCCTCACGGGAAGACGCTTATAGAGAACCCATGCTTAATTGTGGAATAATGGGATGAAGGAAAGTGAATTTGTCAAGGAAAATATCCCATATGGATAGTGCTTGTCATTTCATTTTCTCGGTATGTGGAATATCACATACTCCTCAATGGAAGAGTTATGGCCATGAGAAATGGAGACCCTGTGTTTGGGTAATGGACCCAAGTTTGTTTGATGGGTAACTATATGATTTCACATATTTTCAGATAATACTATTCTATATGGATAGTACATGTCATTTTATTTATGGTGGTATGTACAATGTCACATAACTCCCTCATGGTTTGAGAGTTATGGCCTTTACTTGGGTTGAAGGACCCCTCATATGTCATCTAGAAGTCTTCCAAAAGGTCAAAGTAGTCAAAGTGGTTTAAGAGATTTTTGTAAATAAAACAATAAAGCAGTTTATATGTATTATAATTCAAAGTGTGAATACAAAATAAATTATTTTCAATAATAAATTAATGGAGAAATTAGAAGTGGACCCAACCCCAAAATAAGGAAAGTGGTCCAAAGCACCCAGAAGATGTTTTTAAGGAGTTACTTGGAGAGTATAAATAAGAGGGTGATCTCATTGAATCACACACTTGATCCATATTGAGTCATGTATAAAACTATAAACCAAGGATATCTAAAACCTAAATTTTGAGTGAAGGTGAAGAAAAGTACAACAACGTAAGGGTATGATAAATTTTTCGATATGTTTTAAGGCATGTTATTTAAAGGTCATCTCACCATTTATAACATTTTTATACAATGATTCAGATCTTGAAATTGGTATGCAAGTGAGAGAAAAAATATCCAAGTATCTATGGTAAAAAAATTCAGTTCTTTATTTTGAATTGATACTACGTGGGCAAATAAGGTTTGTGGCCACCCTAAAACTTTTTCAGTCAAATCAAATGCTCTCGTAAAAACGCCATAAATTCTTCATAAACGATCCAAATTGGCGCAATACCAAATTTGTTTTTTATAGTATAGTCTATAGTATGCTTTTATATAATAGTTTCATATCAATTCATTAAACATTTTTTGCGGGACACGCTCTGCTGCCTTTTCTCTAGAATAAGCCAATTCAAAGAAGGTGGCGCCATTTTTGCTATAACTCCTTTTTGAGAGGTTCCAAGTAGTGAAACTTGGAGGAATTTCCTGAGCAAAACACACCATTGAAGAACACCATCATCTTCAGATATTTACACATTACAGGTTCAAAGTTAAGATTACTCGCTAGGGTTGTTGACTAATCCAAACTAGGCATGTGAGACTCAAAGAAAAGTTTGATGAAAATGCTAATCTCTTATTTTAAAGTTAAGGAAGGTTTGTATCTCTGTAATAGACCTGGTGAATGTGATCATATACACCAGGTCTAAGGATACAAATCAGATTTGGATGATGAAATTGATGAGGGCTTTCTCGGTTGCGGTATACGTTATACATGGTTGAGACAAGTAGTTGATGAGTTGGCACAATAATACATGAGGTGTATAGTTGATGATGTTGGTACATACTGATGAGTCATGGTTGATGAGTAATTGACACATTATTTGTACATACTAGGTACATGGTTGAATGCACTTTCTTATGGCATGTGCTGATTACAGTTATGCATAGTTACGAACTCTGTTTATGTACGTGTTAATTACAAAGTTGGCATATTTATGCACTGCTTATTGGTATAGGTTGATTACGTGTTGGTGCATGGTTGATGCAATCTTCTATTTATGGTACAAAGTTGATTACAGGTTGGTGCGGCTTCATTTTTAATTTGTTTATGGTGGCTGTGTTAATTACGTGTTTATTTTGGTTGAGGTATAGGTTGATTCAAGCGAAGTTGATGCATGGTCTACTTATTGCACAGTGCTTACAACGGCATGGCATCGCTAGTGATAGTGTGACAATGGTTCCACTATTCTACTTCTACTTCTAGGTGGTAGGATGGTATATGGTTGTATCCACCTTCAAGTTGTAGCTGGAGAAACTAGTTTGTAGCCTTTCCGCTTTTGTAGCCGTAGAATTGAGAGTTATCTCTTTAGGTTGTGTTCCAGAAAACTAGGGTTGGAGCCTCCTTCTAGTTGCATCTAGTAGGTTTCAAAGAAGTTGGTGCTTCCAATGAATGGCTCTTCACATATATAAGAAAAAATCATTCCATGGTTTTCTCGCATTTAGCTTCAATGATTTGGGTTTTCACGTAAAACATTGGTGTACTGTGTATGTGTATGATTGTTCATTTGTTCATTGCTTATTTACTCTGTAGTTATTGGATGATAATGCTTCATTGATATAACACTTAGATTATATGGTTAAAAAGGATTAAATTTCTCTATTACTGATTCACCCCCCTTCTCAGTAATCCAACATAAAATCCCTGTAGATTCAATTCCCATTGAAAGTTTAATTGTTGCATATTATGCTAAAGCCTTGCACAATAATATAGCCATATGGGTCAAAAGGTCTAAAGAGAACACGTTTCTTGAATCCTTTGAGGAGGAAAAACAAATTGAAAAGGATATTTTCAGCCTAAAAGATAATCTTAGTAGTCAAGTTGAAAAAACTTCATCCTCAAAAAAAAAAAATAGAGATCCTTACTAGGCCTCCTCAAACTAAAAATCAACTAGAAGCTTTAGACTTAGAAAGATTGCAGAAAGCTTTCCAAAAAATATCTAATCAAGTCATTGACTTGAAGAGATCAGCCGAGGAGGCATCAACAACAAAAGGAAGTTTCAAACCTCCTTTCAGAAAACCTTTCCTCCCAACCGGCCAAACCCGACCACTGAAGGTCTAAATTTCAAAATTTTATAGTACGCTTTGCAAACCATCTTAGAAGCACATGATAATTCTACATGTTCCCCTCCCGAAAATTCTGAAGACGTAGTTGAGGAAGAAGAACCTGAAGAAGAGGAATCATCTCCCAATGTCTTCGGTCACTTCTCGAACAATATAGTCCAAGAAAATTTTGAAATTTTTCACCCCTACAACACAAGGAGAAAAATGCGAAACAAACCCTCTTCTGAAGTCGGTAGAAATGTGTTTCCAAAATAGTCGAAGAAAGATGAAATTAAACAGATCTTAGTAGCTCCATTTTTAGAATACAATTTAATTGAGGATCTAAAAAAACTGAGAGCTAACATTTTTGTCTTTGAGCTACTAAAATTTCCCCTTATTTTACAGAAAATGCTTTAAAATATCGTTGAAAATAGTAAAAACAACGATCATAGCAGTAAGAAATCAGCAGAAATCGATTCAAATACTGCCAAAAAAATCCCAATTAAAACGACATCCAAACTTCTAGATAAAAGGGATTTAGCAAGAAAAATTATAGCAAATGTAAATAAAACTGTTTTACGGACAACAGCTAAAAATCGACAGAATTCTGTTGTTAATGCTCGAAAAAATGTCCCGCCTTTTTTGTTAACCTTTGAAATTTTCAATAGGAATGTGCATAATTGCATGGTCTATTCCAGTGCATTTTCAAACGTTATGCCTCTATCTGTTTGTCAAAAAATTAATGCAGAAGTTAAATCTTCTGATCTCAAGATCATCCAGCTAGATCGAGCAAATGTTAAGGTAATTGGTGAGCTTAAGAATGTTCTGGTTAGATTATCTTCCAATCCTAAGGTTCATCAAATAATTGACATTACCGTTGTTAATATCCCTGAAGTTTACGGTTTGTTTTTAAGAAGGGACTGGTCATAACAGCTGCATGGTTACTTTCCCACATATTGGTCTCATTTGTGGCTACCTGAAAAGGGATAGCCCAACAAAATCAGGATAAACAGAGAATGCTATCTTAATAATACCATGATGGATATTAATGACACAAGCGAACTTTTCACTACATATGTTAATTCATTTGAAATTCAGGGAATGAATACCTTCTTTGGTAATTTCATGGCCGAAATTTCTCCTATTACTGATCCTGGGCAGCAATTGGAAGTTATGACCTATACTTAGACATTAGCTTTTCCAAGTATGCCAAGTACTATTGACGAAGCCCAAATCTAGTCATTGTACTTTGATGGATCCAAATCCAAAGGATCAGGTGCAGGTTATGTGCTCATCGATCATGTAGGTTATAAAACATTTATTTCTTGCAAGCTAGAGTTTGAGTGCACTAATAACACCGTCGAGTACAAAGCACTTCTACAAGGACTTAGGAAATCTTTGGATATGGACGTGCAGAATTTAATGGTATTTGGTGATTCATAAATCATGGTTAAGAAGGTAAGAAATGCCATACATTGCTTATCACCACATATAAAAAGAAACCAAACTGAGGTATGGTGTAATGTCCTATCTAACATAACCTAAAACTTAATAAATTTAAACATAAAAATTCTATCATAATTTCTTTACGGTTTTATATTTAGCAAACTAATAGTTCATGGTTCAACAAATTCAAATGAGCAGCATGATATAAAAATCATATTGAAAAAAAAACATACACAACATAGTAAAATAATGAACCACCATAACGATAATGACATGCCATAATAATGAACATAAATAACTCGCAAGTGATGTTGTTTCCCAACTCTCTCTGTCCAAGATTCTCTGCCCAAACTCTGACCAAGTTGCTCTACCCAAACTCTGCCCAAAACTAAATCTTTCCTCCCAGCCAGCTAGGAATAGAGCCTATCTAGCTCCCTAGCTCCAGGATTCCGTAAGTATTCCTAGCCCCCGAGCCCAAAACTCTGAGCAACGGATGCTCCCCTGTAACAGTCCAACAGATTCCTCAAACCAAAACCCAGAAATATAGTTTTCCAATCCCTCCCCCGGGCTCCAATACAGTCTCCTAATATCAAAATAATTATCCCTCCCCCAAATCAAAAGTTCCCTCTCTCGAATGTCTTTGCCCCCTCATATCCCCCTGACCATTCACCGCCTCTCCCCCTTATCTCTCCATTCAATGCCAACCACCTTATCCCTCCATTCAATGCCAACCACCTTATTCCCTTCTCCTTAATGGTTCCATCCTTCAATACATTAAGGTTTCTTTTAATAAATTAAAATTTATTAATCTTAAATTTACTACCCAAAATTTTAATGAGTTAATTAATTAATTAATCAATCCTCCATTCAATGCCAACCACCTTATTCCTCCATTGTAATGGTTCCATCCTTCAATACGTTAAGGTTTCTTTAATAAATTAAAATTTATTAATCTTAAATTTACTACCCAAAATTTTAATGAGTTAATTAATTAATTAATCAATTGATTAATATACATGAAACACACCACTATTTATTATTATTATTATTAATTAATTATTTATTTTTATTATTAATTAATTACTCAATTAATTACATTAAATACAATGACTAATTAATATACATTAGGACAATTAATTATTTAATTAATTAAACTTAATGAACCTTTCACAATTATTTAACTTTCACAATTAGTTATTTAACTAGGCTTGTTACATACACCCACCCTCTGCAAACTTCGTCCTAAAGTTTAAGTATTTTATAATACAAGGGAAAAGACACATGGTTCATACATTCATAAAGAATAGCCACATTATTAGTAAGTAAGCACAAAATAAAACCTTATACATACTATTGTATATGTGCAAGAAATGCATTTGTAGATAGTACATACAAGTCTCATGTACTAATAATAATAATAACTTTCATCTCTATAGTAATTTTTTTATGCATCCAATCCATTCAACAAGACTATTCATTTTATAAAACACAATAACCCAATCAATGTTTGTGAATTCCCTTAATAAAAATACTCTAGCTCAACACCTTGTTTAGACAATTGTAGTTTAGTTAAGTAATTATGAATATACATATATACACATTTTCTTCATATAAAACATTAAATTTCTCCATAAGACAAATCTCCATACACTCTCAACTATTTCTACTCATCCTTCCTCCTAAATTACTTCCATATTCATTCCTATCCTTCCTCTGGACTATCTTGGAGCCAACTATATTGACCTAGTTCCAAATAGAACCCAGAATCGAAGTCACTATTTCGACCAAGCTTCCCTAGCATGTAACTGACAACCATCATCACACTTCAAGGGTGATAACAATCGGGCTCTCCCATGACTAGGTTTTGGAGGATTTCACAATTATTTAACTTTCACAATTAGTTATTTAACTAGGGTTGTTACATACACCCACCCTTCAGTAAACTTCGTCCCAAAGTTTAAAGTATTTTATAATACAAGGGAAAAGACACATGGTTCATACATTCATAAAGAATAACCGACATTATTAGTAAGTAAGCCAATAAAACTCATACATACTAGTGTACATGTGCAAGAAATGCATTTGTAGATAGTACATACAAGTCTCGTGCATGTACTAATAACAATAACTTTCATCTCTATAGTAATTTCAGTATGCATGTACACGATGATAAATGCCTCCACCCCTCCTAACAGGACTAGGGCCCACACCCTACAATGGAATATATAGTGGCACCATGTTGCTGGGATTTTTGTCATCGTTTATTCAGTTTTGGGCAGTCTCACCACCTGAAATCCTGCATTGGTCCACATATCATAGCAATGCATCCAAACCAATATAATTTCACATACAAAGATTCATACCATCTTGTTTCTCGGTCAGTGGTCACGACATCCACTTTCATTATCATTATCCCTTGGCTATTTCATAGCACAATGACCTGCAGATTAGTCTATAACACAAACTCATACGCATCTATACATTATTATCATGTAATTGCATACAACTATAATCTGAATTCGGTATCCACATACCAACAATTTTAACATCAAATTTTTCAAGTTAGAAATAGATCTCATATTATCCCATAATTCAATTAACGTTACCCTTTCATAGAATTATCATTTACATAATAGATTGCATCATATCCAACATCCTTCAAATAGCATTTAAACCTTCATAGGATTCTCATTCAGACAATATATCGCGTCATATCCATCATCATCAATAACATTTAAACATTCATAGAATTTACATTCACATAGTAGATCGCATTGTATCCATCATCATCAATAACATTTAAACATTCATAAAATTTACATACAGATAGTAGATCGCATCATATCCATCATCATCAATAACATTTAAACATTCATAAAATTTACATTCTCACAATTTATCGCATCATATCCATCATTATTCAAATACATTTAAACATTCATAAAGGTTCATACGTCTTAAAAGTTCAAGTGTATTATTTAATAGTTTCACTGTGAATAGAAAATAAAGGTGTTTAGTCCTCAGGTAATCCTAGTTGTCTAAGTCAAAAGTTGGCGTTACATACACCCAACCTTCGAGAAACATATTCTTGAGGTGGCCAAAATAGTGAGGGATAATATTGTTGTAGTGTCTCAGCATCCTCCCAAGTAGTAGGTCTTAGAATATATTTGTCCCACTGGACCTTAACTTGGTCTACCAGACAGTTCCTGATCTATCAGAATCTACGGTCCAATATGCGTAACGGTTCTACCCTGAGGGTTGCCATGTTCGATACCTGCAATTCCTTCCAATTTAGTTTATGTGATTCATCAGCAACATAATGACGTAGAATAGATACATGAAAAACATTATGAGTTTTATGCAAGTGAGGTGGCAGTACGAGACGATAAGCAATGGGTCCAATTTTCTCTTTGATTTTGAATGGTCCTATAAATCGAGGTGACAACTTTGTCCCCTTCCTGAACCGAATGGTACTCTTATTAGGCATGATACGAATGAAAACCTAATCTCCTACTTTATAACTTCAATCAGTCCTGTGTGCATCCACATAACTTTTTTGTCTATCATGTGCTTCCTTTAGTCTCTACCTAATCTGAATCACCTATTCCTCCATCTCTTGAATCAATTATGGCCCAACTGTTACTCGTTCTTCTAATCTTTCCCAACTCAATGGTGTTTTGCATGGTATTCCATATAGAGCTTCATAGGGTGGCATTCCGATGGAGCTATGAAAACTGTTATTGTAGGTGAACTCCACCAAAGGTAGGTACTTCTCCAAATGGGTTTGATTATCCATTACATACATCCTAAGCATGTCTTCCATCACTTGATTTACTCTCTCAGGTTTCCCATCTTTTTCAGGATGATAAGTTGTGCTTAAGTTCAACTGAGTCCCCAACGTTGATTGCAAACTTGTTCAAAACCTAGAAGTGAATCTAGAGTCCCTATATGAAATGATATTCTTAGGTATCCCATGCAAATGAATGACCTCACTTACAAACACGCATGCCACATCAGTGACATCATAAGTGTCTCTAACCAGAATAAAATG
>SNQJ01S0114591.1:20599-42307 GCA_010110895.2 Picea sitchensis
CTGTTTCATCAATTGTTACGTTGATGCTTTCCACAACTTTGTTTAATCTTAGATTGTAACACTTGTATGCTTTCCTTGTACTTGAGTAACCAACAAGTATTCCTTTGTTCACATGAGAGTCAAACTTTCCCATTCTGCCATCTTCTCTTTTGATTTAGCATTTGCTTCCAAAAAATCTGAAGTGCTTCACATTTGCTGGTCTTCCTTTCCATAGCTCGTAGGGAGTTTTATCAGTGTTGTTTCTAAGAATTACTCTGTTTTGAATGTGAACTGATGTATGCACTACCTATGTCCAAAAAATATCTGTTAATTTGTAATCCATTAGTATTGTTTGAGTCATTTCCTGTGTAATTATCATCCATTACGATAATGTTCCTTTGTCTTTGAACTACTCTCTGAACCAATCTATGAACCCATGCTCTCATCCACTATCATATATCTATTAAAACCTACTAAGTCTTGTTACAAATCCATCTCTGTCCATATTGTCCAAGACTCTACTTGCGCAACTGTCCATAATGCTAACCCATTATCATTATATTATCAAACTGTACTTCTGCTAGCTGATTGCTCTGAATATGTTTTCTCAAACTCTGCAAGCTGCTTAAAGGATGGTTCTTTGGTATGTCACAACTATCGCATAGAATCCTCCTGTCGAATATTCATATTACTTTGGAGTCTCTAAGACAGATGGCTCAGAACAATTCCTGCTCTGATGTGTATTCATCATCATCTTCATTGGTAGATTCATTATCTATTTGAGCTCTAACTTATTTCTTTCTATCTGTGGATTCATCTTTCACTACAATGTCTGAAAGTACAATCTCTTGAACCTATTCTTTATTTACCTGTCCTTCTTTTCTTTCAGTTATTTTCCAAACCTTTCTATATCTAACATCTTTCCTTTTCTTTGTAGATTTTTTTTCATCTCGTTTTATTGTCAATATTGCGATCTCTGGTACCTGGTCTTTGTTCACATGTTCTTCCTATTTTCTTATCCATACTTTCTTATATCTGATATCAGTGTTCTCTTTCATGGAAGTATCGATCATGCTTCTACAATCACTGGCTATGTGTCCATATTTATGACATTTGTAACACTCAATGTTACATGCGACCACATAGGCACGGTCTGCTTGAACATTTCGTTTATAATCCCTGCAATCTGCAACCTTATGTCCAAAGTTAGTACAATAAAAACAATGACCATAAAACAAATTTTCATACGTGGGAGTGAATGATCTTCTTTGCGGCGTAGTCCTTCTAAATTTTTTATTTGACTGATCATGATCATGATTGAAGCTTCTTTGTGGCTTGAAAATGGATGGTATTCTTCAGGATGTATCTTCAATAGTTTTCTTAGATTCTGGTTGAATATGATTCCTTCCTTTGAGTACTTATGCATAACTTTTTGTATTTTCTTCATTCTTCTTTTCTATCAACATAGAGTGCTTCTCTTCATTCTCTATAACTGATGTGTAAATTTTTGTCTCTTCAACTTTCTTGTTGAGCTTGTCTATTTTGACTTTTAGTGTGACAAATTCTTCTTCAAGATTCTCAATCGCTTCTTCTTTCTTCATTATCTGAGTGTAACATCCCGCTCTGGCACACTGAGCGAACTTTTTCTTTGAGGACACTTGATTGCAAGTGATCTGGATTATTATGCTATTAAAAACATTTGACTTTGATTATGATGCGTTATGGGTAGATGACATGTTGTTTTACCACATTGACTTAGACAGGTGCTATTGACTCAGTTTTACTGAGTGTGTGCAGGGTTTTGGACCTTGAGGATGCAGAGGCATCAATGGAACCCCTTGGACTTCGGATCGAGTCAGGGAGTGTGCCATTGGGGTTTGATTGTTTTACTATGATATTAGTGCATCTGACTAGATGATATGACATGGATATGTTCTGACATGATTTGTTGATGATGCAAGTTAACGATAGCTTGCCGAATAGACTCACATATGGAGTAGAAGGGTCACACACGACTACCAGAGATGTTGAGGGAGGGGTGTGGAAAACAACCCTGCCACAACCTACTAGCACTCCCACCGTGGCTCAAACTGTAGGTTAACGATTACCTAGTTCGAGAAGACCGACGATGCCATGAGGGCAGACTACGAAAGTCGCTCATGATGATTCTAAGGGGAACACAATAAGGTGGGGGCCTTATTCCTTAGAATCCCTTAGTCTCCCACAAGTTCACTTGGCGGAGTATTGACTCCAGGGGTTATTGATGTCTACCAATCAGTCAAGAGGCGAGTGGCACCCTTGGAGCACATTGTGTGTCCTGAAGGGCACGTCCTGCAAGGGAACAGATAAGGCGAGTGACACCCTTGGAGAACCTAGTGCATCCTGAAGGGCACGTCGTGTTGATGATGAAAGACGGATGAACCTAGATGGCCCTAAGACAAATAACAGGCTAAGAAATTTTAAAACAATTTCCCTAATTAAATGTCGCCTAGTAAAGGATTTAAGTACTAAGTCTAAAATTTCGCTAGGGGTAAAATTTTGTCTACCTTAAAAAAAGAATTAATGATTAAAAATATATATATAAAATAAAATAAATAGATAAAATGTAATAAAATTTAAAATAAAAACGATTTAAGTAATAATTATGGTCTTCGTAGAATTTTGTAACATGAAGGGTTAAGAAATAAAATTATTAATAAGAAATAAAATCTATGGATATAAACGTAAAGAGGGAATTAATTATTTTATCATTTGATAATTTAAAAGATACTAAATTATTCATAAAAGGAAAAAGGGGTTGAATTCCTCACTTGCCTTTTTGAGTTCTAAGTAAAAGGGGAAAGAAGGAAAATAAAAAAATAGGAAACTAGGGTAAAGAGGTAACACAAAAAGGAAAAAGGGGAACTTAAGGGAAAAAGAAGGAAGTCAACTTAGTAAGGAATCCACATTTAAGAGATTTCTAATTTTAAACTGATTTAGCAATTTCACAATAGGGAAAGTCTTTAAAACCTGTAAGGGAATCTAGGGACACCTAGCAGTAACTCTAGGTGGGTGAGGGAAATAAAGATACTTACTTAATTAAATAAATTAATTATTGGAGGAATGTAGGGGATGAGGGACACTTGTACGGAGAAGAATTTTTAGGAACTTATTTTAAAAACTTTAATTAAATGAGATTTTAGGAAAGAGAGGAAGGGAGAAATTCTATATAATAAAGGAAGGAGAAGGAGAAGGGATAATCTTCTGTTTTGTGTAACGTTACACTGTATAAATATCAACTTGACTGATTTACTTGTGGGAGTTGGGATACCTAGCTTGGAGAGGAGTGGTAGCTCGGCCTTGCGAGGCAAGATGGGAGCTAGACGTAACCTCTGGATAGTGTGTGTGGCCCCTTTGCGGCTCGGGGGGTCTAAGGGGGAAGAAGAGTACCCCTAGCATTGGCTGGGAGGTACCGGTGAGGTCTCGACAGTCGGCGAGTAGGAGTTGCACGGAGTGCGGGACGTCATTCGAAGTGGACGATAAGGAAACAATATGCTCTTTTATTTTGTAGAGTAGAATGCATTAGGACTTATGCTTGGATCTGAATATTGATCGTAAATAGATTGGATGTTTAGATTGATAGCAGACTCTTTTTCTTAGCCTAGATGATTGTTTGGTTGATTGATTTCACATGGCCATCGACCCTGCATGACTTGAAAACCTTGTGGTTTGACTATGACCCATGCAATTGTTTTCCTTTCAGCCCTAGCACGCTAGTCCTCACCTGAGTAGTCGGCTAGGATCCTGATCTATGGTCGTTGTCTTAGCGTTAAAATACCCATGGATCTCAACGCCTTACTTTTTTGTGCGAGGATGATGATGCGAAGGCGAACCTTTAGCCATCTCCCTCTGTTGATTTCCTCACCTGATTGTTTGGATTGCATCTTCCGGTATGGCCTCTGCATATGGATTATCTTGCTATCTTGTTGTTTATTTTTGCGCCTTGACTAATAGAAGAATGCGATCCTTCGATGAGTTATCCTTATGGCCCTGGCATTCTCTTACTATTGTCAACATTTAGTTATTAGTAATCTGAGATGAAAAATGTTTAACTTCAATCTGTGTTTGGATCATGTTGGACGGAATGGTTTTTTTTTGTGTTATTTACTTCGGCGATTATAATGGGTAACTGCTGTAAAAACGTAGCTCGACTGTGTAATTCGGAAATGGATGAAAAATAATTATCCTTCATTTTATTTATGTAATGGAAGAAAATTTTAAGCCCTGCGTTGTTTATTAATGGCCACTCTAGCCTTGTGCCTTCATCAATTCCCTGGTGAAAATTCTAGTGTAATTATCATTGCTGGCTAATTCGTTTGATGAAACATGTATTACTTCAGTGAAGGCAATTGGTGATAGTTGCAATCTTCACTCTGCTTTCAGTAAGGCAATGAAACAAAAATATTACTTCAACAAGCGTAAATTGAAACATATGTAAATTTAACTTTGCATTTGTACTGCCAGAGTGTTTGACTCTGCATTTTGATAATCTTGGTACATTTTTCCCTGACATCTTCTGTTGGGTGTGTTGTTTTTCCATTTTGATTCTTGGGCGGCCACTACTAAGTCCCTGAACGTGTTCCTTTACTGATGGTGTGACGACTGTGCTCGCCCCTTTTATTGTATATTGGTGCAAAGTCTCCCTTGGGAAAATTATACCTACGTCGATTCCTTGGGGGCTATTTGTTTTTACCTATGCGCTTCTGACTAGGAGAATTCTTTTTTTTTTTTACCTGCGTCTACCTTGGTTGGCTTGTCTACTTAGGCTCCATTTTCTCATGTTTTAGACTTCGTTGCTGGTGTGTGGTAGTGAGAAAACTAGAAATTCGTTTTGCCACTGCCTTAGACAATGAATTCGTTGTTGTGCCTGGCAGTGAGGGATTCTGTTTTTCCCTACGACTACTCCCTCCTCCCAACATTTTCAAGCTTCCATAAGTTTTTATGATCAACTTCTCCCTTTCTCCATTTTTCCCATTTAAATGTTCCAGACCTCCTGGTTATATTTCTGAGCGTCTGAGATTCACTCATCACTTCCATTATCCTTAAAAAAAAAACATTTTAATGCATTGGCGCTTCAACAATTTTATCCAGACCATAGATTATATAAAAAGGAAAAAAAAAAGAAAAACAAAAAAAAAACCATCGACTCAAAATTATATGTCCATATTGAATATAAGCAGGCTTAAAGCCAAATACATAACATGAACATATATAAGAGAAAGTCACTTATTCTGTATCTATAACCACATTTTGTTAGTACTGATTCCTTGCACTGTTACCAAATAGATATGCAAAGCCTGATTATCGGTAATCATGGATAACTTTAGAATTGCCAACTGTACTTTCTAAACAACATCTTACTCATTACTGCTTTGGGGTTGCTTCCGTCCCCAAATGATAATAGATATCATGGGCTATCGTGGACCAAGGTGGACCATTGTGCTGTTGATTTGTTTAAACATCCCTTTCAGGCTCTCTTCTATAATTTTTCCTCATTACATGAATGGATTATTCAACCTCACCGTGGTCCCTTTTATTTCTTGATGGAAGTGCTGGAAACGTTGGCTGGAAGTAAGTTTTAAATGTTAGATGAAACAGAATTTGAATGTCAGTCTATTAGGCTATAACGTATGCCTGAGTCTTTACCTGCATTTTTATTTTTATTTACTTGGCAGTAATAACTACTAATGCCCTTTTAATTGCTTATTATTTAAAAAAAAAAGAAGGAAAAATACCTTGTTATTTGATGTACATTAAATGCCCAGTTAACTGTTCTTAAAGGCCTTGTTCTTTGCTTCATTATTCATTTTAATGGTAGCATTCTAGTTCAAGACGGTTACTATGGTTATCAAGATTAATGGCTAGTTGGCTGGATACTGGATTAAAATAGTTGTAACCCTGTAGGTGATGTTAATGATTTAATTTGAATGGGGAGTAAAGATTGGATTGCATATTTAAACCTTGCTAGACGAGATGCATTTAAAAGAATAATGATCGTAAATTAATGGCTAATGATAAGTTAGACAATCTAGTTATCTTTTAATTAATGATTAAAATATGAGTATATTATCATCATAAATGTATTATTTGATGTAATATAAATTTAATATAGTGATGGTTCTCCTATTATTTGAGAACACGTTTTTTTTTTAAATGTTTATTATATAATTCTATAATTGTTTTACTATTGGTATAATGAATTTATGGTTCTTTTTCATAGAAACTAGACATGTTTGTATATTGTATTTGAATGTGATTTTGTCCATGCGACAATGGTTTTCAAAAAAAAAAAGAAAAAAAAAACTTCTTAATTATTTGCTATCATTTTTTTTTAAGTTAATATTAATGGCCTTTAAGTTGTCAATTCCATATACACTTATCAGTAGTGGTACTCAAGTTCCATTTTTTATTAGAAGTTTCTTCCCATTGGTAGGGTTATGAAAGTGACTTTGAAGGGTGTTTCTAAATTTTCATTCCTTGAGAGCATGCCACATAATAATGAAAACTACACATATCAAGAATATTGATAAGTTCATTGATATAGATTTTAATTTTGTGTAATTGTCTGGGGTGCGTGGGGGTTTTTAGGACGACTGTCCTCAGCTTACAAATCTTGGTATACTTATGTAGGGCGGGATGTAGACGCCTCCTTGTTCCTCAGGACAGTCGCCGGCCCTGAGACCTTAAATGGTCAAAATTGATAGGAACCTGGGCTTGAGTGTTGCTTATGTGTCCTGGATGTCCTAACCATTGTAGGGTAGGATGAGCGGGTAGTCAGTCTTATTTTTTTGGATGATTTTTGTTCATTGCTACAATTGTTTGATGTGCATCTTAGGTCATTATGTTGTTGTCATAGTTACATGCATCATGTTTGTCGTCGTGTCACGATGCAGAGTGTAATGTCCTTATTACCTTGGTACACATGCACACACACACAAAAAAAAAATCCACTTGTTATGAGAGGCTGTTGTTGTGACGAACGGGGTTTGTTACATATGGTATCAGAGCCAGGTTCAACCTGCAACTTGGGATCACTATGACTTTCATTTATATGATTGATTATACTATTGTTGATTGAGTTGACTTGTGTGCATGCAAGTAATCATGGTTAGAGGATGTCACAGAGGTAGATGACAGGGTGTGAGGGGAGGAGGCGCGATGCCTCCAGTAGCATCCATGCCCGACATGAGAAGATAGAAGTTAGTGATGAGTAGGTTCTCGGACATGAGAAGATAACAGTTAGTGATGTAGTCAAAATGATCAGATATTTTCAGTGCATGTCCGAGGCTCTGATTAACTGTTTGGACAGAGATGAGGCCAAGGTGCCGACACCCGCTAAGGTTCCACTGCGCGCTTCAGTCGGTACTGGTAGCATTCACCGTGAAATCGAGAAGGTCAAATTTCCCAAGTTATTTGGTGCCCCAAATGGCACAGCCATCGAGGCATGGTTGGAGAACATGGCGATGTGCTTCTCACTTCGCGATTATACCTCCAACATGAAGGTCTGCATGGTGGTATTTCAACTGAAGGGGAGCGGTCTTCTATGGTGGAAGATGCTCCTACCGCAGATGAACATGGCCATTGAAGATGTGTCATGCAAACAGTTTGAGGAACGGTTCCAAGAGAGGTACCTTTCAGAGGAATTCATCGAGCATAAACTCAATGAGTTCAATGCCTTACGACAGGGAGGTCATATGGTGCCCGAGTACAAGGCCCATTTTATGGAGCTGCTTCGGTGTGCTCCACACCTTAACTGTTAAGAACCAAATATCAATATAGCATAGAAAAACCTTAGGAAAAGTACTCAACACCTTGAAAAAGAGATAATTTCAGATAATAAGCCTCTTCGAGGGGGCAACCTCCTTTTACCCCACTTAAATGTTCAAGTACAAGATGATTCAAAATGAAAATGTCTCCTTGGTATATATAGGAGACTAGGAGGTATAATTACAATTAATGGCCTAAAGTGACATAAATAAAATAAAATTACTAATCTAAGAATTACAACTAACTAATGGCCTAAAGCCGACATAAATAAAATAACATTACTATTCTAGTATGCCCCAATTAGCAATGAGCCAATATTAGGGATTAACATGTCCCTCCCTTCAGACAATTGTTATGCACTGGCGGCGAGTAACTCTGGATATATACGTATAAAAGACTCATCTTCCCAAATGGAATCTTCGATTGATAGTTTCCTCCATTTAATGAATGCTCACGAAATGGATCTATTCCTCCCGATTGGAGAATTCTTGTGTGATGTCTTTGGGCTCCAATATGATTTTCCTTCCCCTGCGTCATGTTACGGCAATATAGTTTGAGCGGGATATTGTCACCTATAACCTTCTTTAAAGCATGAAACATGAAACTTGGGAGTACTTTCATGAAGATGCAGGGAACTCAATTTGTATGCCATAGTACCAATCTTTGCAACACCTTATAAGGGCCATAGTACTTGGGTATTAATTTATTATACTTCTTGGCTTGTAGGGGACATCTGTTTGTATGGTTGTAGTCTTAAAACACCCAATCCCTACTTCAAAACTTCTTTCAACTGCCATGGTTGATCACGTTGTTGTTCATGCAATTATGTGCCATGGTCAGGTTGTCCTTTAAGATTTGGAGAATTTGTTTGTTGATTCTCGATGTGATCTTACTTTGCTTGAACCTTATATTTTTATTTTAGAGAAGAAGTGGAAGGAGAATTGGTATCCATAAAGTGCCATAAATGGTGTCATTTTGTTTAGGTGTGAAAGGAGGTATACCACCATTCTACCAGGGTAACCATTTGAACCATTGTGTTTGTTTATCAAAGACAAAACAAGGTAGACTTCATACATTTGATTACTTATCTCGGTTTCCATTAGATTGAGGATGATAGGATGAGCTATGGGCAATTGAGTACCCAAACAAAGAAAATAATTATGTCCAAAATGTCTAGTGAATATGGCATCTCTGTCACCCACAATAATAATCTTTGGGCTGCCATGTATCTTTGAACTATATCCATGAATGTGGTGGCAATTGTACTAGCTTTGAAGGGATGACGATTGCACAAAAAGGTGTGCACATGCCAATTGATCTATCAACAATCTCATGATGACACTCTTTCCTTAGGACTTTGGTAATCACATTGATGAAATCCATGAAACCTCCTCCCGGTGTTGACTTAGGATGGATAATGGTTGTAAAAGACACAGGGTCTTAATTGTTTCCTGCTGTTTTGTTGGAAAACCACACATTGTTGCCACAAACCTTTGAAGACCAGTTTTAAGGCCATCCCAAAAAAATCCTTCTTGACTCTATAGTGGGTTTTCAAAATCACGAGTGCCCTCCTACAGGAGAGTGTGCAATTCCAATGAATGCGTTTGTTTGAGTTGGGAGTTCTTACATGAAATATAGCGATCTTTTTTTTACCATCTTGAATCATTTTTTTCCATGTAAATGTATCATTCTGCTGGAATCCTACTACAACCTTAGAATGAGAGTCCACACTTTTCATCATTTTTCCATTCATCCCTTTCTTCTCTTGTCAATCGGGTTGGATGATGATGAGATAGAACAAGAAAGACCTCAAAGAATCTTGATCCTTTCTTGAGTGCATCTTCCACAACATTTTTCTTCCCCTTTTTATAGGCGATTTCAAAATCGAGGAGACCAATATCTTGGTTACCCATTTTGTTGTTCTTAGAGATAGTCTTTGTTCCAGGAAGTGTTGAACTATCATGATCTATTTTGACTTTGAAGTGCCTACCTATTAGGTAAGGATGCCATTTTTTAAATGCATGTGAGTATTGCCATCATTTCCTTCTCATAAATGGGTTTGTGTAAGTCCTTCCCTTGAGTGAATTAGTGCTTCAAAGTAGGGGCCTTCCTTCTTGCATGGGATAGCACCAATTCCATTTCGAGGCATCACATGCCACAATAAAGGTTTTGTTGAGTGCGGGTGTGGTCAAGGAGCGGTACACATCACCTCTTTAAGTTGTTCAAGGGTGGTTACTTCCTACGGAGTCCATGAAATGCATCCTTCTGAGTTAGTTCCATTAAAGTGTTGTTATTCTTCCATAGTTCGAACAAACTTACGGTGGTAACTTGTCAAACCAAAAATCCTCCTAAGATTCTTTAATGTTTTTGATGATAGATCGGTCCATCATGGCCTTAGTCTTGTTAGGGTCTACCTTGACACATTCATGAGATACAATATATTTAAAATACTCTACATAACACGCCAAATAAACGCATTTGGATGGTTTATATATAGTTGTTTCTCCTTTAATAGTTGTATCACCTTGTCAGCATGTTGCATGATCCTCCCAATATTTGCTATGGATTAGTATCATCGTAAAATACTAACACAAATTTTGAAGGAAGGGCTTGAAAGTAGAATTCATCAACCATTGGAATATGGAAGGTGCATTTGTAAAGGAGTAAAAGGCATGACAAAATTAGTAATGGATTTCATGGAGTTGAATGCTATTTTTGTGATATCTTCTTTCTTCATTCTATATGATGATACCCTTAATGGAGATCAATTTTGTGAAATAGATTGCTCCATGTAGTTCATCTAACAATTCATCAATGCATGGGAATGGGAAACTATCTTTAATGGTGATCTTGTTGAGCTCTCTATGTCACGGACACATAAACCATGAGCTATCTTACTTGAATACCATTACCTTTGGTCTTGAGTAAAACTTTGGCTAGGTCTAATAATGCCGATACCTCTAACATTTCTTCAACCATCGCTCAATTTCACTCTTAGGGCATAAGGGGTATCTGTATGGCCTGATGTTAGGAGAACACTCCCAAGAATTAGGTAAATTTCATGATCATGATTTCCAGTGGGTGGGAGACTATGGGAATATCTTCAAATACTTTGGAATGCTTATCAATGATCCTTTGGAGAACTTGAGGAATAGATGTCTTATATGTTTGAACATCTAAGCGAGCATAGTTATTGCAATAATGCTGATACTTACCAATAATTTTTTCATGTATTTAGAGCTTATCACCTTACCGAGCTTCCACTGTGATACCTCTCAGCTCAATTTTTTCCTTCGAGTAAAAATTTCATGAAAAGTTCTGAAAATTAAAATCAGCATTCCTAATGAGTTGTAACCATTGGATTCCTAATTTTTAACATATGCACCACCCATGGAATTATAGAAATCATTGGACTATTCATTACATATTCTCCCATACTAAGATTGATCTTATCGCATTTTTTCACGAGAAATTGATGGTTCACTCATTTGCAATCGTGCAGAGGCTTCATTTGGATATATAAAGAAAGTGAGATCTTTGGCTACTTTATAGTGAATGAAATTATGAGTACTGCTAGAATCAGTGGGACTATTACCTTTTTCTTTTTGTTGTATCCTTCCCACGATCTTGAGGGTTTTGAGGAGTGCTAATTCCGACCAATGCATTGCACAATATCATGGGAGTCAACTCTTGGGGCGAAATTGCTTCTCGTTTTCATCTTGAGATGGTTCTTGTTCTTCTTCTTCTTCCTCTTCACAATCTATGTAGAATAATTTCTTCTCCCACCACTTATGTCCCTTACTCTACTTGTTGTCACAATTAAAAGCATAAACCTTTCTCTTTTATTTCCCTCAAATTGTTGAGGTGTCAACCTTGTAGGTTGGAGGTGTTTTAGGAGAAGGATCATTGTTCTCTCTATAGATGTTAGAATGGGTCCTTCAGTAGCCATAGCCATTATTTTACTTTCAACATTTCTTGCCACCTTAAATGCATTCTCAATGATTTGGGTTCCCAAAAGGAGAACCTCATGTTGAATGTTATCCTTTAAAGTTCTATAGAATACATCAATCAAGTTCTCATCACGGAATATGGGTTACTTATATATTCAATCTTTGGAAGTTCTCAATGTGCCGGTAACTGAACCCTTTTGCTTATGGTTATCAATTGGCTAAGAAGGTGTTTCTCCTTGTATCCTCATGGTGTGATATATCATTTCTTACATTAAAATTTTCCAAGTGATGAGTGATTTGTGAGAATAAAGCCATCAATATAAACAAATTGATTAGGTTCTAAATATAAAGAAACAATTTGTACCTTTTGTGTATGTGGCACATTATGGAATCAAAGAATTGCTCCATGAGGTATCCATGTGATTGGGTCCATACCATCAAACTTCCACCTCATTCCAATCTTAGGAATGTGGTTGGTATTCAGGACCAAAGTTGGAGTTTCTCCATTGATTCACCTTCTTGTGTCCACATCCTTGAATTTCATGGGATGCATTTTCCTTTTCAGGTGTCTTCTCTGCTATGAATTTTTCAATACTTCCATGATCTCCCTTACCCAAACCATCTATCTTAGTGTCCAACTTAGCTTCCATTGAATCCATCTTAGTATCAACTTAGCTTCCATTGAATGCATCTTAGTATCAACTTAGCTTCCATTGAATCCATCTTAGCTTCCATTGAATCCATCTTATTTTGTAGTTCATTTATGTCCCTCAGCATTTCTTCACCTTCATCAAGAGGCAGAGTAGGATTTTTGGAGGCTTATTGAGTGTAGAAGTTCCCTTTTTGGGCATGTTGGCCAAATTACCACTTTTGAATCTTGATTTTGAGGTGGTTACGCTGGAGCAATATTTCTTCTGTATTATCTCCCAATTTTTGGCCCTTAAGGGTATGAAACTTTCTCTTATGTATTTCTCTGATATTTATTCTCTTGAATTCCACAGGTCTAATCAAAATTGGTTGTGCCAATTGGAATTTACGGTGGCTTCCCCACAACTTGCCAATTTTTTGGCCTTTCAGGAGATCTCACTTGTATAGTGTTCCCCACACCAAAATAATTGAAATAAAATTCTAAAACTCGCACCCAAAATACCTACTGGTATCCACGATCAATCTGATTAGTATCACTCAATTTGAATACTTTAGGAAGAAGTTATGATTGTTTTACTTGGAACACCTTCTTGAGACTAGTCAATGGGGCTAGTCGGATACCCTATCTTACGAGGTGTATCTACAAAATTTAAGATGACCGGAAACAAACATTTTACCAAGATACCTCTTGATTTTTAATAAATGTGCTTTGGTTGAGGGTTTTGAAACCTTCTGGCTTAGCACATAGAGAAACTTCTACAATGTCATTTAGGGATGATTCGAACCCTATCTTGTCACGGGCTTTATCTGCAGTATAGGCCCATAGGGAGCTTAATTTTGAATAGCGTGCCTTGATCCGTGGTCTAAATACCCTCCAGTTGTTCCATACGAGAACATTGTAGAAAAGCGGGTTATAGAAAAATTCCACGATTGTCTCGGATGTAGCGGTGAAACCCAGCCAGACCAGCTCGCTCTGATACCATGTTAAGAACCAAACAAATATATAGCATAGAAACCTTAGGAAAAGTACTCCAACACCTTGAAAAGAGATAATTTCAGATAATAAGCCTCTTGAGGGAGCCTCCTTTTACCCCTTAAATGTTCAAGTACAAGATGATTCAAAATGAAAATGTCTCCTTGGTATATATAGGGAGACTAGGAGGTATAATTACAACTAATGGCCTAAAGCCGACATAAATAAAATAACATTTACTAATCTAAATTACAAATAATGGCCCTAATCTTAGACATAAATAAAATAACATTACTATTCTAATATGCCCCAATTAGGGTAATGAAAGGCCAATATTGGGGCTTAACATTAACATTGAGAAACTTAAGGTCCACAGGTTCATGTTAGGCCTTAACGGTATTATTGTCCAAAGGTTAGGATTTTGATGCCTCAAACCTTGCATGATGTCATCTAAAAATCCCTCACCCAAGGAGGAGAAAAACTTGTCGGTGGGGGTGGAGACCCGGGGACTCGGCCCGAGACCCGGCCGAGGAAAGTTCATCACATGCTTACGGTAGCACCATACCGGCCAGGACATATGCAGCGATATACGTGGCTTCTAGAGGATCCACGTTGCACACCTCGGTGACGCCGCCTGTGATGGACACCTTATGAGACCCACGGCATCAACAACAATGCCACCCCATAACAACAACGGTTTAGGCACGATTGTTGGAGCAGACCATGGTTTCTAGATCAATGGGCCGTCATTTTCTGCCGGTGCACCCGGATTCTTGGGCGAAGAAGGGGTGTTGGACATGGGGAGCCACACTACCAACACAAATTCCAAGTGGAGAGGACTAAAGCATATATATCCGTCGGACCCACTACCGTGGGATACATGGGCAAGGCCCATCAGATACATACAGCGGTGAATAACCACCAAGAAAAACACTATTCGACCATGCTCGAGACGTCAAGTACCATCATTGACCAGAATCTTAGTATTTTGGTAGATCTCGGTACTACTGAGAGTTTCATTTCTAGTCTGGTCTTTAAAAGTTAGGTAAAGGCGGTCGAACAAGATGAGTTTAGCTTCATAGATATAGCCGGGGAGCCAAACAAAAGGTTGGAGAAGGTTACGGGATGTATCCTTAACATGGGAGAGTTTGTCTAGGGTCAACTTGTACATCATGATCCTAGGATCTTATGATGTCATGATTGGTATGGGCCAGTTGGAGTCGCATGAAGTGATACTCAACTATAAGACAAAATGGTTGAGCTTAATTAGATGATGGTGGAGGATGGAACCGGGGAGTTTCCTTGAGGTTCATCTCTTCCTTACAATATGAAAGAGTATGCCTGAGGGTGCAATATTTATCACGATCCTTACATTAAACGAAGGGAGAAGCGAAGGTCTAGAACACCTTCGGTGGTGAAGGAGTTTGGATGTATTTCCGGAAGGAGTTACAGGATGTCGTCGGAGAGGGTGGAGTTTCATGGATCACAAAATCAAGGACGAAGCCCGATAGAAAGCATGTATTGGATGTCGGACACGGAGTTACAAGGTTGAAAATGCAACTAAAGGAGTTGTTGAACACAGATGCGTCGTCCTAGTGTGTCTCCGTGGGGAGCACCTGTTATTTTCATATGAAGAAGGATGGATCGTTGGAGGCTTTGCATTGACTCATCAATTAAAAAGACTCACGATCAAGAATCATTATCCATTGCCAAAAAAGAATTGATGATCTATTCGATCAAATGAAGGGTCACGATGAGTATTCTCAAGATCCCGATTTAACGTCGGTGGCACAGTTGTGGATATAAAGGAGGATGGCGTCCCTAATACCACCTTTAAGATGAGGTTTGGACATTATGAGTTTGTCAGTCCAAATGGTAAATAGTAAACTCGTAATGCCCGGGGGTATTTATGAGTTTGATGAGCGGTGTGTTCCGCGAGTACTTCGACAAGTTTGTCCAAGTGTTCATTGATAATATTTTGATTTACTCTCATACAAAGGAGGAGCATTACGAGCACTTGTGCACAGTACTCACGGTCGCGAGAGAGAACCAATTGTATGTGGGAAGTTGTCCAAATGCTCATTTTATCAATCGGATTCACTACTTAGGGCATATCTCAACTCGGTGAAGGTATAAATAGTGGATCGACCAAGGTTGAGCCTATTGTGGAATGGCACGCACCCTCACGAATGTTATAGAAGTCGCGGTATCTTCATGGGTTTAACAAGATACTATCGATGGTTCATCAAAGAGGTTTTCGAAGATAGCAAATCCAATCCGCGAGAATTCTGGAAGAAGAACAAGAAGTTTGTTTGGATTGAGAAATCGCGGAAGAATTTGAGGAGGCTCAAGGAATTGTTGACAACCACAGAGTACTAAAGGTCCCTAACATGGTACACTTGAGACTTCTTGGTATGCGATGCATCCATGGAAGGTTTGGGTGGAGTTTTGATGCAATATGATCGAGTGATTTCTTACATTTTGAAGAAGGCATGAGAGAACTACGCGACGCATGATTTGGGTTATTAGCCATTGTATATACCTTGAAGATGGATACATTACTGCTGTTGGATGGTGAACTAAGAGTGACCATTTGTGGACTACAACACATATATACACAAAGCGACCTGAACGCAAGACAAAGACGTTGGTCGGAATTGCCATGGTGACTTGAGTTACTTACATAAAGAACCTGATTGGTAGCCGGATACATTGAGTCGAAGACCACACATACTTTTAGTGGTACCTCTTAGAGGGAGACGAAGTCTCATTGAGAATATTCTAACTTTACAGAGTGATGATGATTGGTAAAAAGAGGTCGAGGGGTTTATCAAACAAAACACAATGATGGTACCATGATTTGAGGGATTTTCATTTGATAGAGATGGTTTATTGAGGTTTAAAGGATAGATTTACGTACCACCAAATGGCGAATTGAGGATGTTGATCACGGTGAGGCTCATAAATGGGAGTTACATAGCAAAGCTCACACAGATCCACGAAGATGAGGCATACCTTAAACCCTTATTCTTCTAGAATGGAATGAAGGCCGACATAGTCAACTATGTGTCCAAATGTCTAGAATGACAGCAGGTAAATGATGAACCTAGACACCATGAGTTACACAAACACATGCCATTCGAATCGAAATGGGAAGTTGTACCGATTAAGTTTTAGTATTGGATTGCCACTAACGGTAAAAAGACATGACTCGATTTTCATTGTAGTAGACACTCTAATGAAGAGTGCTACTTTATTCCTATGTGTCTGACGTATTAGGCACTTGACATAGCTAGAGTTTTCTTCAACGAGATTGTGAGGTTACTTCAAGCGTGCTTAAGAGGATTATATCTTATCGAGGATTGGTGTTTACTAGCCGATTTTGGACAAGTTTCCAAGAGGTATTGGGAACCCATCTGCTAGTACTATCTTATCTTGAGAGACTTATGGGCAAAACCATGAACTAACCAAACCTTGGAGGACATGTCGTGCACATGTCGTGATGGACCAACAAAAGCGTTGAGGAAGAATTCTTGCCACTAGTGGGTTCACCCACAACAATAGTTACCAGAGCACCATTAAATGGCACCTTTTGATTTTCTTCTGGTGACCATAATGGACACCTTTGAGTTTGGGATCGGCTTGAGGATAGTGTATTGGTGGGACCAGAAGCGATCAAGAAATGGAAGAGCAAATGCAAATAATAAGACAAAGAGTTAAAGAAGTACGGGATAAATGAGAGTTATGCTATGTGCATCATGTCAGCTACAGCCAGCTCTGAGGGTCGGCAGTCGAGTCTTCTTGGGTCAAACCGCATAAGAGTTAGATCAAGTTTGGGAGCTAAACTCTCTCCTAGGTTAGTGGGACCTTTCAAGATTTTGGATAGAAAGGGGCCCGTGGCCTAACGACTAGCCTTTAGCAGAAGTATGCGATGTTTTTCATGTATCTGTTTTGCTTGAGACATTAATTGAAGTGATCCCTACACATGTTATTGACATGATTTATTTGAAATTGTCGGATGAAGGAGGGGCTCAAAAGCAAGAGCCGATGCATCTTAGATCATCGTTTGTGGCTATGGCGTTGGTATTGATCGGTCAAGGTCGATTAGAGACAATTATAGTTCCCACTCGACAACCTGGAGGACACATATGATATGTTACTTAGCAGTTTCCATTTTGTTTGATAGATAGGCATATCATACTGTGATACACTTATTTGACATTGCACGTGAAACTTTGGGATGAAGTTTAGACCAAGAGGGGTGTATGTAACATCCCACTCTCTAGTGCTTGAAACAAACTTATTCTTTGAGGACACTTGCTTGCAAGGGATCAGTTATTATGCTATTAAGAGAACATTTGAATTTGATTATGATGTGTTATGGTTAGATGACATGTTGTTTTACCACATTGACTTAGACAGGTGCTATTAATTTCGTTTTTATTGAGTGTGCGGGGTTTGGACCTTGAGGATCACGAGGCATCGATGGAACCCATGGACTCCGGATCGAGTCAAGGGCTGATACCATTGGGGTTGGTTGTTTTACTATGATATTAGTGCATCGACTAGATGATATGACTTGGATATGTTGACATGATTTGTTGATGATCACGGTGATAGCTTACTGACCGGACTCACATATGGAGTAGAGTGCTGCGACTACCGGAGATGTTGAGGGAAAGGTGTGGATAGCAGCCACCTTACACGACCTACTCGCACTTTCCTTGATATTTCGAAATGTAGGTTAACGATTATCTAGTTCAAGAGGGTGGCGATCTTTGTGAGGGCAAACTACGACAATTGCTCACATGATTCTAAGGGGCACCTACAATAAGGTGGGGGCCTTATTCATAAACCCATAGTCTTCCACAAGTTCACACGGTGGAGTATTGACTCGAGGGTTATTGATGTCTACAAATCAATCAAGAGAGGTGAAGTGGAACCCTTGGAGCACATAGTGTGTCCTAAAGAGAACATCATGCAAAAGGGAGCAGAGATAAGGCCGAGAGTGGCACCTTGGGAGACACCTAAGGTGCATCCACGAGGGCACATTGCGTTGATGATGAAAGAGGGATGACCCTAGATGTCCCTAAGACAAATAGGTTAATGAAGTTTAAAACAATTTTCTTAATTAAATGTCGCCCAGTAAAGAACTTAAGTACTAAGTCTAAAATTTAATTAGGGGGTGGAATTTTGTCTACCTTAAAAGATAATGATTAAAACAAATGTATATATATATATATAATGAAAATAAATAGATAAAATGTAATAAAATAAAAATTTAAAATAAAAACCATTTAAGTAATAATATTGGTCTTCATGGGGATTTTGTAACATGAGAGTTATAAAATTAAATTATTAATAAGGAAATAAAATTAGTGGATATAAAGTAAGATGGAATTAATTGTTTTATTATTTGATAATTTAAAGATACTAAATTAATGATAAAAAGGAAAAGGGGTTGAATTCCTCACTTATTTTTGGGTTCTAAGTAAAAGGGGAAAAGAAGGAAAATAAAGAAATTAAAAAGGGAGGCTTCAGGGGGTAGAGAGGTAAACACAAGGAAAAAGGGTAGCAAGGGAAAAGCGGAAGTCAACTTGAAGTAAGGAATCCACATTTAAGATCTTTTTAATTTTAAAATTGATTTACTTGATTTCCACGATAGGAAAACCTTTAAAACACTGTGGGGAATCTAGGGACACCTAGGTGATTCTAGGAGTAACTCTAGGTGGAGGAGGGAAATAAAGATATTTACTTAGTTAAAATTAGTGTGGAGGAGTGTAGGGGATGGGGGACAATTGTATGGAGAATAATTTTTAGGAACTTATTTTAAAACTTTTAATTAAATGAGATTTTAGGAAGAGAGGAAGGAAATTCTATATAATAAGGAAGGAGAAGGAGAAGGGATCATCTTCTGTTTCGTGTGTTACTGCTATGATATCGGCTGATTTACTTGTGGGAGTTGGTATACCTAGCTCGAATAGAGAGTTGTAGCTCGATCTTGCGAGGCGAGATAGGAGTTAGACGTAACCTCTAGATAGTGTCTGTGGCCCCTGCATTCGGGGGGCTAAGGGGAAGAAAAATACCCCTAGAATTGGGCTGTGAGGAAGATGCCCGTGGGGAATGCGATGGTCAAGCTAGGGGTGCAGACACGAGGCGTCATTCGAAGCGGGCGATAACGTAACAATATGCTCTTTTATTTTGTAGAGTAGAATGCATTAGGACTTATGCTTGGAAATGAATATCGATCGTAAATGGATTGGATGTTTAGATTGATAGCGGACCCCTTTTTCTTAGCCTGGTTGATTGTTTGGTTGATTGATTTGCCATGGCCATCGACCCTGCATGACTTGACAGCCCTTTGGTTAGACTGTGACCCATGCGATTGTTTCCTTTTCGTCCCTAGCAAGAGTCACACCGCTGCATGATCGTGAGAACCTTATCTTGTCGTTGTTAAGAACCAAAACATCAATATAGCATAGAAAACCTGAGGAAAAGTACTCAATGCCTTGAAAGAGATAATTTGGATAATAAGCCTCTTGAGGGGCAACCTCCTTTTACCCCACTTAAATGTTCAGAGTACAATGATTCAAAAAAATGTCTCCTTGGTATATATAGGAGACTGGGAGGTCTATAGTACAACTAATGGCCTAAAGCCGACATAAATAAAATAACATTACTAATATAATATGCTAATTAAGGGGTAATGAGACAATATTAGGGCCAACATGCCTCCTTGAGACAAGTGTTATGCACTTGGCAGCAGGTAACTCTGGATGTACGTATAAAAGACTCATCTTCAAAGTGGAATCTTCAAGGTTGGTAGTTTCCCTCCATTTTAATGAGATGCTAGGAAATGGATCTATTCCTCATTTGGAAAATTCTTGTGTCAATGATGGCTTGGGGCTCCAATATGATTTTCCTTCCTCATCAAGTTAAAATATATAGTTTGAGCGGGATCTTGTCTCCCTATAACCTTCTTTAAGCATGAAACATGGAAGAGCTTCGGTACTCATGAAGTCTGAGGCAGCTCCAATTTGTATGCCATAGTACCAATATTTTGCAACACCTTATAAGGTCCATAGTACTTTGGTGATAATTTATTATTCTTCTTGCTTGCTTGAGGGACATGTTTGTATGGTTGTAGTCTTAAAAACACCCAATCCCCTACTTCAAAACTTCTTTCACTACGATGTTGTCTACATGTTGTTTCATGCGGTTTTATTGCCATGGTCGGGTTGTCCTTTAAGATTTGGAGAATTTGTTGTTGATTCTCGATGTGATCTTCCTTGCTTGAACCTTATTTGTTGTTGATTCTCGATGTGATCTTCCACTGCTTGAACCTTAGATTTTTATTTTAGAGAATAAGTGATGGAAGGAGGGTGGTATCCATAAAGTGCCATAAATGGTGTCATTTTTGTTGCAGTGTGAAAGGAAGTGTTATATCACCATTCTGCCAAGGGTAACCATTTGAACCATTGTGTTTGTTTATAAGAGACAAAGCAACGAAGGTAGCCTTCCAGACATTTGTTCACTATCTCGTTTTGTCCATCAAATTGAGGATGATAGGATGATCTATGAGCCAATTGAGTACCCAAACAAGAAAATAATTATGTCCAAAAATGTCCATTGAATATGGGATCGCTGTCACTTACAATAATCTTTGGGCTGCCATGTAGCTTTTGAACTGTCTCCATGAATGCGGTGGCAACTGTACTAGATTTGAAGGGATGAGAGAGTGCAAAAAAGTGTGCATACTCGGTCAGTCTATCAACAATCACCATGATGACACTCTTTCCTTCAGACTTTGGTAACCCTGCGATGAAATCCATGGAAACATCCTCCCAGCGCTGACTTGGTATGGATAATGGTTGTAAAAGACCTGGGGTATTAATTGTTTCCACCTTATTTTGTTGGCAAACCACACATTCTACCACAAACCTTTGAACATTATTTTTAAGGCCATCCCAAAAAAAATCCTTCTTGACTTTATGGTAGGTTTTCAAAAATCCTGAGTGCCCTCCTATTGGATAGGTGTGCAATTCCAATAGTACCTTTTGTTTGAGTTGGGAGTTCTTACATAAATATAAGTGATCTTTGTACCATAGTGAATCATATTTCCATGTAAATGTATGTTATGCACTGGAATCCTGCTGCAACCTTTGAATGAGAGTCCACAATTTTTCATCATTTTTCCATTCATCCCTTGCTTCTATTATCCAATTGGGTTTGATGATTGAGATAGCACAAAGAAAGGCCTCAACATCTTCATCCTTTCTTGAGAGTGCATCTGCCACAACATTTTACTTCCCCTTTTTATAGATGATTTCAAAATCATAGCCCAATATCTTG
>SNQJ01S0114592.1:0-13175 GCA_010110895.2 Picea sitchensis
TATCCCTCAGTCGTTGTCACCTGCCATCTCACGTTCTAAATGACCCGTTGGCCATTTATTACTGGATAACTTATCCGTTAACCAACTGACCTGTATCCCGCGCCCAACGGATACCCGTTTACTCAAAACTACCCTCACCACTTTATTCTTTCACCATCTGCCCACTCATCATACCAGATAATTTACCCCATTTTCCTCTTCATTACAGTCAGTCACCCCCATCTACAGTCATCCCCGCTACAAATCCCCCTTATCCTTCCTCCATGTTCTAAACAAAAGGAAATCAGGTTATCACGTTGCTATGCACCTTGTTGGGTTATTATTCAGATCAATGGGTAGATGAAACCATTCTGGGATTTTTGTCTATTTTCTCCATCGATGAGAAGCCCACTACACAGTTTGACTTCAGCACATTCCTGGCGAACAACATTCACGAGCAATTCATCAATTTTTCCACAGAAGGCATGTTTCGATATTCTTCAATAATGACATATCTGTTTGTTTTCTTCCAAGAGGACAAATTTTCTTTTTCTATGCAGAATATGGACAGAGATGGCAGACCCCAGGCAGTAACCGCATGGACTTCCCTGCTCAGACATAACTCCACGGAATTCAGTTTCAAGCAGTTCATCGATCTGCTCTACCACCCAGTGGTGAGTATGCTCAACAGCAGACCCGAACCCAGGATTAATGATGAAGTTCAGAGGATCCTACATCTCTCGGATCATACAAATACTGGTGATTGGTATTTTTACCAAAATCACACTGATATCAGAGTTTACGGGTGCGAGTTGGCCCCATATAAACTGCCCAAATACTTACCTGTCAGAATTTTTTCTCTGGAATACATAATGTAGATGATAAACTTGGATGATATTCACTTTGTGTCTTTAAAGAAGAAGTAATAGCTCAGAATCAAAGGGTAGATTGGGTCTTTCATCTGCAACAATCGAGGCACCAGGGAAGAAGCAGACAGGCTACTTAAGGAAATGAAATTCTTTGTGAGTTTCACATGGCACTACGATCCATGCAGGATCATTTCAGAGATGAGGATACAAAACAAGAATATCTCGTATGTCCACGAATCTAGGCCTGAGGTAGAAAAAATTGCAAACCAGACAGGATGGGAACCAAACACTTTGGTTGAAACAGAACAACAGGACCTCCCAGTCACTGTATCACAGACAACCACACCATAGGCTCCAAAGGAGAAAAGGCCTAAGCAGGATCTGTCACCTCCTATCACTGAAGTATCATTAGAATAATTCCGGCTGCATACCAAGAGGCCAAAAACCAGTCTGGCTCCTGACCCAGCTGGAGAAAAGGAAATTCCATCAATTACAGTGACAGAGGTTGATCGGTTGCTCCTTAGTACAAGCGACAAACAAATTATAAGCACTGTGTTACCAAATAAGACTACAGATACTCCACCGATCAACCATCTAGGCAAGACAGGACCAAAGCTGAGCATCTTTGAGAAATACGATCTGATCAAGAAAAAGAATCAGACTTTGACTAGCAGCACATACACCCAATTCTGGAAGCAGACGTCGACTGCACAACACATGATGCTATCAACATTCGACACTGAGAAGGGAAAAATGCACATGGAATTCCTCCAAGCACAGGTACTAGACCCAAATGTAATCACCGATTACAAAAGGTCCACTTTTGAGTTCTAGATTAAGGATGTGCATCCAGCTAATCAAATGGATCTGCACAGGTATATGAGAGAAATGGTTTTCTCCACACTAGAACATGATTCCACCACTGCCTCCAGGTTACAAGTGTCTCTGAACAACATCCAGACACAATTGAAGTTGGAGAAAATATCATCCTTTGCCAAGGATAATAGGATCAAGACGTTGGAGGAACTGGTCCTCAAGATTGGGTATGATACCTCGAACGTGAAAGTAGTCAAGGAGATGATCAAGAAGAAGAATGCAGGCATAGTGTCTTTGAGGAAATAGTAGACTCACAGGCAAAGGAAATAGTAGAGACATAAGGAGAAAAATATGAGACGCTTAAGTTAATCATGGAGCAGAATGCACAACTGAAGGAAATGGAAGTTGAGATGGAGAATCTAGTGAAAGAGAAATAATAGTTGAAACCCATGGAATTCATTCCATTGAGTGCATTTCCACTCTTAGGAGTGAGCACAACATCACTAGCAAAAGTCCCATCGGCGAATCCATTGACGTCTCTGGAAAAGACGGTTGAATTGGCCAAATCTATGGAAGAGATGAACCTGCAGGAGACATAGATTAGCATGCTCAAAAAGGAGATTGAGAACCTTGAGGAACTAAAATATTCTTATCAAACTAGCTTCTCCAAGGAAAAACAGGTGTCAGACCATCTCAAACAAGAGTTACAACAGCTCCGAAAGAAAACAGTGGTAGGTAAAACACTTTCCGAAGTGAAAGAAAGTGTCTGGACAAACATCACCAAGTCTATGAATGAAATATGGCCAATGATATAGATTATGTTTGAGAAAAATGAATTGGTGCAAATAAGTAAATGGGCCATCGAGAAGATTAGATCAGAACTGGGAGAGATGCCCACACAGGCTAATGAAATCATCAAATTCCTGAATTCTAAAACCAGAGAGGAGCTGGAAGAGCTGAGAATTGAGGATAGAACAAAGACCATCCTTGAGGTCAAAAGAGTTTTGAACAAAAGAGGACTGATGCTATAGCTGGAAGAAAAGGTTCAGGCCATGGACCTAGGGGTACAAAGGTTTTTTAGCAAGATCAAGGCTCTACAGAAGAAATTTCTTCCTGGTTTAAAGGTGATAAATGACAAACTGATGACACTCCCATATTACAAAAAGAGACTAGCCGATGTGGCTAAGGATAGTTCAAAGTTTTCAGGAATTCAAGGCAACATCACTGGCAAGTCATTCCTAGATGCACTTCAGTTGGACATCAACATTCAACATGAGATATGATACATCTTCATCACCAAGCCTACTTTTGCCAAGTACACAGAAATGGATGAAGTCTACCGAAGGTTACTCAAAGTCAGCGTTCCCAGTCATCTTCGATGGGAAGAGCTTTGTGACCTGATCGAGTAATTGATGAGATGTCCTAGCCCAGTCAGCTATCTAGTCAGACGAGGTCATTCAGAGGCCTCACCAATGGTTCACCCAGAAAACAACATGAAGTTGCGACACATCATCAAACAGTTTCCTAGATTTCTGTAAATTGTTAAGTTAGTTAGGCTAAAAATAGATTTACCATGTCCTGATCTTTAATGACAGGATCATTTGTAATTTTGGGTTATAAATACTTCACTTTTCGAAGTATTGAGGGTTGATCTTTACGCCCTGCGAGCTATCATACTGTAATATTTTTCAAGAGATCTTCCATTAATACAAAGAGGCATTTTTACAGGATTCTTGCGTGCATTCACTGGTGACATTTTTCTTTCTAAGTTAAATGTTATTCTCGCTTAGTTATCACACTGTTTGCTAAATCTAATCTTTGGAAGTAATGAATGTTGCAGGATTTATCTTTGTATACTCTGTTTCTGACTTTAAAATATTTTAGTGTTTCATCTTATGATTTTATGATAAAGAAATTCTTAACTGCTTCTTTGTTGTAATTGACATTCTCACCTTTTTCTGCTATTCCTCATTTATGCTACTAAAAGAATCCAGTGATTACATTATCTCGCCCTGTGAAAAGTTTCTTTGCTTTCTAGTTTAGATTTTATTTCGTGATACAAACCCCATAGCCCAATGGATGTGTAAACTCTCTCAGCCAACCCGACAAACACCACAACAACAAAACCAACATATTTTATTTACCTAGCCTAATATTTTAAATTTGAAACATATCTAAATCATACAGAGATATCCCTCTCTGAAGTTGGTAGGGATAGATCCCAGCTTCAAAGTGGTTAAATAAAGTTACCTCCCGTAGATTTCTTCTTTTCTGACAACCTCTAGGAAATTTATAGAGTGTTAACACATGTAAGATAGGATTCCACCTCCACTTGTTGCACCTCATTGTCTTTTTCATTTTTCCATAGGATCGATCCCACCGAATTGCAACACAGAACCCTCACTCCTGCTCCAGAAGTGTCGTAATTTAGTGGTAGAGACTACCTTCACATGGATGCCCTAGGTAGATCCTGGTTGCATTTTGGTGTCCATGCCATCACTAATGGACTATAGGCTTGGGAGTCCTTATCAGTTTTTCCTGATTACGAGTTTGAGCCTCATTTACATGATTCATTATCACTCTTGACCTCATCCTCGGGACTCCCAAAACACAACGGGTCTTCTTTTAAGCCCTTTTCAGATCCTCTAAATGTGAAAATATTGCCAAGCGATCTTGTTGCCCTTCATGCTTACCAAACTAAAATTTGAAGGCACGTCTGTCCAACAGTAGTTTACCCCTTTTTCGGTTTGGATGGTCAATTATACAAACAAAGGTATACTCTAGGAGCTTCGGTTCGCTAGAAGAGTATTCTCAGGTATAATTTTAATCCTTTTTCAAGCCTGAGGGACTAAATTTAAGAAAAAGGAACCCCCATGGAGTCCATAGTAAAGCTCTTTTCAGACTCCCTAAAAGTGAAAAGATTGTCGAGTGAGCTTGTTTCTTCACACTCGTTAAACCAGTCCAGAAGAACATCCCTTCCAGAGTCCATAGTTAATCTTTTTTCAGACTCCTTAAATATGAAAAGATTGCCGAGTGATATTGTCTTTGTCACACTCATTAAAATGGTTTTGAATAGATGTCTTTTTGGTGCTAGTTTACCCCTTTTGCGAGCTGACTAGAATACCTTCGAAAAAGGTACCCCAGTGGAGTCTCCTTTTATGCTTTTTCAAACTCTCTAAAAATGAAAAACCGTTGATCTTACCTTCTCTGGGCTCGTTAAAATTACATCGAAGGATGTTATCATTGTGTATTATTAATCTCATTTGCATTCCCGCGTCTTTGGCCTAATGCCAGCTCCATGTTTCTCTCAAATGAACCATATGAAGCCTACCTTATATGCAAGCCTTGTAGAACTTTGCCTCTGCGTCTTGACACCTTGACCCATGGAGGATTTTTCCCGAGTGTCCTTTTCCTGCATATGTCCCCTTTCTCTGAACATTAGTGTGTTCCTTGCGCTTGGAACTAGTATGTTTGCGACACCCATTCCTCCAAGTTTGTAACATAGCATTCTTTTATTTATTTTTCAAACTTTCCAAGATTATTGAAAAAAGACAAAAAAATCAAATATACCCCAAAAAGAGGAAGGGAAAAATATTTTCTTTTTATTGGCAGCAAAATGAGTCACCCTTGGACAAAGCACATCCTTTCATTTGTTCGTCAAGATTTTGGATTTAATGTGACCTTATGAAGTTATTCTCTCTACATAGAGCTATGTCCTCCTCCATTTGGTTATCCTTCCAAACATATGGAGAGTTTGCGTTGCCTCCTACATTGTGAACTTATGTCAATGCCATGCTGCCTAAATCTCATCATTTGTCATGCTTTTGTCTAAGGGAAGTTTTACTAAACTTGATTCTGCCCTTCTGTAGTTTGTCTCTTTTCCTCATGCATGGCCACCCCGAAAGACCTATCAAGTCCTTGCTCAAAATCAATGAAGTTATCTGCCTGCTCACCAATATCCTCTTATCGATTCCCGACGAGCCGTCGAAGAACTCTGGGTAGTGAAGTCGTACACTGATATTACACTCCTACCCGATTTTTGAAGATTTTGAAGTTGTTTCTCGAGCTATGAAGACCTCATCTCCAACCATCAGGTATCATTGGCTTCTTGAATATGGATACTATACATGTATATCTTTTGATTTTTGAGATGTAGATCCATTGTGTACTGCTCGTAGATACACTTTATATAGTTATATGACATGGATCTGTAGTGTATTTGATTGGCATCCATGATTTTATTTCATCTCAAGCATGGGTATGCCCGCCTCGGTGAGACAAATTGTTATTTTGTAGATGGTATCTCCTGAACTCTGGTCCCTGGGCTCACTTTCTTCATACATTGGTGAATATTTGTAATATATTTCGACCATCAGATGCTCCTCTGACCTCACACATTAGGGGGCATCTGTTATAAACCTAAATTTCACCAGACATGCATACTTGACGTCAGGCCATCTAACTTGCTATCTTTTCCAAGCCATCACTGGAAAACTATTCTAAAAACCATGGTTTTGAAGGTGTATGTGCCCTGCACCATTACTGCCCACATACACATGCTTCCTAAGCCACTACGTCCTACGTACACTCAAAAAATATCGTGAAAAATGAAAATTGGAAAGGGATACAGGTTTCTGGGCCTTTACTTAGCCGTTTGACCACCCATAGCCAGTCACCCCAATCATTACTATCTTTTTTGGCCTATAAAAGAAGGAGTTGGGGTCCCATTCCAAAGGAGAAGCACAAGAGAAAAGAAACTCTACCCATTTTATCATTCCCCCTTTGCTCCAATTGCAAGCCCTTGCCATTTCCCTAGAGAGAATTGAAGAGGAGAAGAAGACGTGGAAGCAATTGGTGGATGGTGAAGAGGAGCCCAAGACCAAGTTCGAGGAGAAGGTGTTGCGTGCATGATTATGGTGGCCGACAATTCATAGAGATGATAAGGACTATTTCCAGAGATGTGATGTCAATAAGAGGGTTGGTAAACCTAATAAAAGGGATGATATGCCCCTAAGACCACAAGTAACATTGCATGTATTTGATAAATGGGAAATAGATGTTGTGGGACCAATTAACCCACCAACAAAGAGGTTAGGAGAAAGGTATATCATTACTGCGAGAAAATAGCTAACAAGATGGGAAGAATCAACACCAGTAAAATATTGTAGCGTAGAGACAACACCACACTTCTTATTTGAACAAGTGATCACTAGATTTGGTTATCCAAATATTTTTATGAGTGACCAAGGAACTCACTTTATCAACAATACTATTAGGGCTATGACTGAGGAGTTTGAAGTCTATCATCAGAAGATTACACCATACCATCCTCAAGTAAATGGAATAGTGGAAGCCTTCAACAAGATATTAAAGAATGCCTTAACTAAGATTTGCAATGTCAACAAGGATGATTGGGATTTTAAGATACCAACAATACTATGGGAATATAGGAATACATGCAAAAAGTTGTCATGATAGACACAATTCAGGTTATTGTATGTACATGAAGCAGTGGTGCCATTAGAATTTATGGTACCTATCCTATGAGTCACAACAATTACCAACATGACATAATGAGGCACAATAAAAGAAAGGATAAGTCAACTCATGGAAATGGAGGAAGATAGGATTCTGGCAGGATTTCACTAAGAAGTGCATAAAGCAAGAGATAAATCTTGACATGATAGAAATATCAAGAGGAAGAGTCTCAAGGAGGGAGACCTAGTCTTGCTGTATGGAAGTAAAAGTTTTCAACACGCAGGGAAATTCATAATACATTGGTTGGGTCCATACAAAGTGAAGACTGTCACCGACGAAGGATCAGTATAGTTAAAAGACTTGGGAGGCACAGAACTGAGAGGAATGATCAATGGGAGTCGACTGAAACTGTACACAGACATATGACCTCCTAGAACTTGAACCCTACAATGCAGTAAGAAAATATGTACATAGTGTATTATAGTATATAGAGAAAATGAGAAAAAGAAACAAAAAGTAGAAAAAAAATAAAATCCATAAAAAGTAGAAAGGGGATAAAAATAAAAATGGATCAACGAAGATGGAAGGTTTTGATATAATAGAATGATTAAAATTAAGAATGTGCTACAGAAAAATCAGTGATTGAAAACATTGCACGCAGGGGAGCAATCAATGGGTAGAAAGACACACCACAAAGGAAACACAATATAAAGAGAAAAAGAGACAATTGTGAGTGCGACACAACTGTCATTTCCCCATCCCTCTATAAAAGTCAGAAAAGGGGGGAAAAATAGTCATTTTCATTTTTCACTAAGGAGAAGACCGAAGAGTGTGAAGTTGAAGCATGAAAGAGTGTGAAGTGATAAAAACTTTTGGATATTTGAGGCTAGAAGTTGGAATTTAGCATAATGTCACCACCAAGAGTCGGGGCGTCGGGAAGAACCGGGCGGAATACGAGAAGTAGTGCTTGAGTAGAAGAAACAAGAACACAGGAGATGCTCAAAGTCATGGATGTGGACGAGATTCACCTATAGGAATATGAGCCTAATACCACGCACATAGAGGATGAACAAAACCCCACACAAGAGGCCGAACAACCAGAGGAGGACATAGAAAGGAAAGAATCTGACACGTCTAAGGGAACATGGATACAACAAGAGGAACAAGCCACCTATTTGACTCAACAAGGCCTAGAGTAGGGCTGAGAACCAAAAGTAGAACATGAAACAGAGATCGAGGCCATTCCAACAGTTGGGGTATCATCCCCACAAGGGAAGAAGAAGGCACGAGCAGAGAGAAGTTCACAAGGCGTACAACACACATAGGTGGAATTGGCCATAGTAATGCCAAAATACCCAAGGGAGTGAAGGCCAATGATGAAATGGTGGGAGGAGTAGATGCTCTTAAATAATTCGACCATGATGTGGTGGACACAGTAAAATTCCCATACTTGGCGCCACACAATTTCTTGGAGAGAAGGGGAGAAGGCCCATCAGGCACACCACTATTGGATCCTGCGTAGTGGAACCTGGGGTTATACAACACGAGAATTATGAATTTGCTGGACATAACACACTTTGGGCACGGTAAACACATCAATGGATGTGTGAAGCAACTCCTAGCATAAGTACATGGAGGGATTTTATGGATGGATTGGCCCGTGCCTATCAATGTTGATCTAATCACAACAATTACCTCGTTACCCATGGATGGGGAGAAGCCAAAGAAATATTTATAAGACAAAACAAAGGAAAAATCAATCTCCGACGAAATAAAGGCGAATTATGGTGTAGAGATGGGTAATAGGGGAATCAAGATCAATGACATCAACGATCTTACGACCAGATTTGTAGCAATATTGTTATTTTGAAAACTAATGCGCAAGTACCGAAAGGAGGAGGTACCCATAGGAGTAGTAGCAATGACAACACAGTGCATGAAGGGGAGCTCGATGATCTGGGACCCTTATTTACTAAATTCATTTCTAGAAGATTGCAAGGACACACAATATTGGGGCTCTGAGTTCCACTACTCGTGGTTACTCATCCTTGTTGCATTGGTGGGTTGGAAAGAACCCACATACATCATGTTCCTACAGAGAATAATAAAGTGTGGTGCATTGCGCTACATGTCTCTTCGAAGCAAAATGGATCCCAAGGAAAAGAAAATTAAAAAGGACGTATTCATGCTATACCTAATGGAGATCTAGACCAAGTTGGAAGACACATGGAGAATCTCACCAAAAAATGTCCAGGAGTTTGGATAGATAGAAAATATCCAAGCATTGCTCGATAGTATGTGGCTACAATCAAAGAGGGATCCAACCAAGGAGTGGCTATAGTTGAATTTTTGCGTGATGAAACATGATATCTAGATGGAGGTCTAGGAGTGGTTTGAAGAGTGGAGATGAAAATAATTCCAAAGACAGTTCCAAGAGGAAAAACTACGACGTAGGACAAAACAGTGCATGCACAACAGACAAACACAAGTGATGCAAACTAAAAGAAGAAGACGAAACAAGGTCAAGAGGGAGGAAGCAATCTCATACAAAAGTAAAGCTGGACAAAGAAGAAATCACAATGTGTTTCTACACAAAGACCACCGAGCCTAGAACATGCACCAAGAGGAACGAAAAAGAAGGGGTGAGTAGAAGGAATAAGAACGAAGATACAAAAGAAACCTATGGAGGAATAAATGGTGTAGGATACAAGCATGGATACAGAGATGCCTGAGGAATTGGAGCCATCAAAGACCCAAAGAAGGATAACAAAGGAGAAAGCAAGTGGCTCCAGGAATAAGGCGAAGGCCCACATAAAACCAATGGAAACATCACTGACAACAGACAGTGTGGAGCTGATAGCCACGACAGTGGAAGATCACCTGTCAGAGGCATGGGAAAATTTTGAGAACCATCGGGATTCAATTCTAGAGAAAATAAAGGAGGTAAAAAATGCGATGGAGAAGTTGAAGATACATGCCAAACTTTAACAGAAGGACACACTAGGAAAGGCTAGGGAAGGACACACCATAAAAGGGCACAATGGACTTGGATTTGCCTAAGATTCTGACAAAGGCACTATATAAATTACAGGTCAACGTCGTGCATGATATTTAGTGCAGAGCAAGGTCTGACGCGATGAATCTACAGATAACACAGGAGGAGAATACCATAATGAAGGAATTCATCAACCAAGAAGGGCAGGAGAAAAATATGGCACAACAAAAACTGGATAAGATGGAGAACCATATATAGGCAGTCTTTCAATCCATCTTAGACAGTGAAAAATTAGAGGAAGCGTCTTCGAAAGAGAAGATGAGAAATATAGCGTAGACGTTACAATAATACATTACCAAATAAAAGAATTGGAGGAGCATGCAGTACCTACTACTCCTCCAGATGCCAAAATGAAAAGGGAACAGGACGCGACAACATCTGCAGAGAACATCGCGTATAATATATAGAGAATGATAGAGATGTTGGAAAAGAGCACCCAACTATGGACACAACTACTAGAGGATATGAGCCTACATGAGCTACAAGGGCAGGAAGATAAATTGCATACAACAATGAAATATTTCAAGCAGTGACAAAGAACAATGTCCTTCCCTGAAAAGATCAAAACTGCCACAGAGATGAAGAACCTACAGGTAGAAGAAAAAGTTGTGTAGACACAAAATATGGCAAGACAGGCTCAGTTGGAGCCCTTACAAGAGAAGGAAGAGCAGTTGGTCGCAAATATTGACTCAATGAAAGTGTGCATTGAACATATAGTATTGGAGGGGGGAGATATAATAATACCTCCAGTCACCGCGCATGTAGTAGAGGCAATGAAAGAGAAGAGAAACCAAGCTCAGGAGCAATGCCAATAGATAACAGAGATGTACGATGCACTACCACAAGCAATAAAAGATGTAATTTGTGAATGACTTGGTACGAGTCACAATGTCAGTATTGGGGGCCTATTTGCACAGGCCAATGTTGAGAGAAATCAAAAAAACATTGAAGGAATCAGAGCATCGTCGAAAATTAGGGGAGCGCACCAGGAATAAAGGAAAAGTAGCGTTAGGAAAAGAGGAAAAGAAGGATGTGAGGCGTGCATGTAGGAAAACCTAACCACATTAGGCTTAGGGTTTTTGTAAGACATTTTAATGGTTGAGAATCCAAGAATAACTATAAATAAGTACCTAGAAGGTTGATGGCGGGGGGATAGCATGTTAGGGAAGACTGTTTTGCATAGCAAGGAAAGACAATTGTAGGATCTGATACCTTTTTGTAAGCTACTGAGCTATGTGAGAGTGAGGTAACTAGACCTTGAGAGTTAGATCAGAGGCTATGTGATCTAGACAGTCTCACAAAGGTCGTAGAGCCTGTTTTGTAATCGTATAAATGAAGTTGTAGCGCGCGTGACACTATATGTTAAATAACCATAATAAAAGAGCCTAAGCATCCATATCTTTGTGGACATATCCCAGGAGGGGGTGAAAAAAGGTATATCACGTGTTATGTTAAATGCTTATTGTTTATGTCCTTTATGTCAATGGTTAAATCTTAGATGAATGTATTGATGAGGTAGTTAGATCTATTGATTTACATGCAAGAATAAAGAACAACAATGTGTTTAATATAGATGGACAATAGATGAAATAAATGAAGATCACAAAATACAATTCCAGATCCCCACTCATTCCTATACTACAATCACTTGAGCATTACAATCACCCATAGGACTATCTCAGGTGAGACTGTGCAATACACTCTGTATGATGTGTTTCCTTCTGGTTTACCAGGAGGGCCGATAGTTTTAGAGGGATTTGTTGGAAGTTGTTTAGATATGAACCTAGGTCAGCCCAAGAGGTAGGAAGTGTTAAACCCTAATATTGGCTCATTACCCCTTAATTGGGGAATATTACATTAGTAATGTTATTTTATTTATGTCGGCTTTATTCCATTAGTTGTAATTATACCTCATCTCCTATATATACCAAGGATACATTTTCATTTGGAATCATCTTGTACTTGAACATTTATGTGGGATAAAAGGAGGTTGCCCCCTCGAAGAGGATTATTATATGAAATTATATCTTTTTCAAGGCGTTGAGTACTTATTTTGAGGTTTTTCTATGCTATATTGATATTTGGTTCTTAACATATGGTATCAGAGCTCAAGGTCTTGGGGTTTCACTGCTACATCTGAGACACCGTGGAATTTTTGCTATAACTTGTTTTCTACAACAATTCAGAAGGAGATTCTTGGAGGATATTTAGTAGACAGATCAAGGTACGTTGGGTTAAAAATTCATCTCCTGAGGGATTATAATTTATGAGATACAACCTTTGTAAGATAGGGTTCTGGAATCATCTTGAATTGAGGCATTGCATAGTTTTCGCTAAATTTTTTTTTTTTTCTGTAACGTTTCAAACCCTGAACTCCATAAGATATTCTAAAAAATTAGTAAGGTATCTGTGGTAGCAATTTCATCTTCGGGGTCATTTTAAATTTGTATATACACCCTGTGGAATATAGGGTATTAGACTAGTCCTGTTGACTAGTCTCAGGAAGGTGTTCTGGGTAAAACAATCATAAATTCTTCCTAGAGTATCCAAATTGAGTCAAACTAGTTGCATTGGATAGTGGACAGCCCGTAGTAGTTCTGGTATGAGTTTCATAATTTTATATCAATTATTTTATGTGGGGCACGCTATACAAGTGATATCTCCTGGAAAGGCCAAACATCAGAAAGTTGCGGGGAAGTTACCGTAAATTCTACTTGGCACATCCAATTTTTATCAGACATGTGGCATTGAAGAGAAGAAATATTAGAGACCTGCAAAAAATAAAAGTTCATACTTAGAAGGGCCAAAATTTTGGAGATACAATAAAAGGAATATTGTCTAGTATAACCACCTCAAAATCAAGGTTTAAAGTGATACTTGGCCAACATGCCACCAAAAAAGGGAACTTCTACACCAAATAAGCCTCCAGACAATCCTACTTGGACTCTTGATGAAGGTGAAGAAATGTGTAGGGACAT
>SNQJ01S0114592.1:22573-41403 GCA_010110895.2 Picea sitchensis
ACTGCAACAAAAATGACACCCTTTATGGCACTCTATGGATACCACCCTCCTTCCATCACTTCTTCTCTAAAATAAAAATCTAAGGTTCAAGCAGTGGAAGATCACATTGAGCATCAACAACAAGTTCTCCAAATCTTAAAGGACAACCTAACCATGGCACAAAATCGCATGAAACAACAAGCAAATCAACATCGTAGTGAAAGAAGTTTTGAAGTAGGGTATTGGGTGTTTTTAAGACTACGATGATACAAACATATATCCCTCAAGCAAGCCAAGAAGGATAATAAATTATCACCAAAGTACTATGGCCCTTATAAGGTGTTGCAAAATATTAGTACTATGGCATACAAATTGGAGTTGCATGCATCTTCACAAGTACACCCAGTTTTCCATGTTTCATGCTTAAAGAAGGTTATAGGTGACAAGATCCAAGTTCAAACTATATTGCTAGAACTTGACGAGGAAGGAAAAATCATATTGGATCTTGAAGCCATCACTGACACAAGAATTCTCCAACTGAGGAATAGATCCATTTCAGAGTATCTCATTAAATGGAGGAAACTACCTGCTGAAGATCCCACTTGGGAAGATGAGTCTTTTACACAAAAGCATCGAGAGTTACTCAAGCATTGCAGACAACACTTATCTCAAGGGGAGGGGCATGTTAAGCCCTAATATTGGCTCATTACCTCTTAATTGGGGCATATTACATTAGTAATGTTATTTTATTTATGTCCGCTTTATTCCATTAGTTGTAATTATACCTCCTAGTCTCCTATATATACCAAGCAGAGATTTTCATTTGGAATGATCTTGTACTTGAACATTTATGTGGGGTAAAAGGAGGTTGCCCCCTCAAAGAGGCTTATTATTTGAAATTATCTCTTTTTCAAGGCATTGAGTACTTATTCTGAGGTTTTTCTATGTTATATTGATATTTGGTTCTGAACAGGAAGAGAGAGAGACAACCAACAATGTTGCAGGGATTCATGTATATTTCCACTGCAGTCTCCCCTTGTTAGACCCCACCTGTTTTTGACTGTCTCTTTTGATGACTTTAAGATCAACCTTCTTATCTCCTCTATCTCCCTGTCTAGATTGTCCATGGGATGGATTCTCTCTTATAGTTTTCTCTATTGCATCTCCTCTTCTTCATCAATATCCAACTTGACCTGTTGAATGAGCCTACTCTGGGTTATTAATATTTCTCCTAGGGATTCCAATTCTTCACACAGATCAAAAAAATCCATGTTGTTTGCTCTATCTCCTGCTGTAGGTTCCAATTATATAGTTTTCCTCTGTTAATCTCCCTTGCTGCAATTTATGAGAAATTCTACTCAATGCTCTTCTTACCTCCTTCTATCTTCTAAAATGATAGAATATGTGGGCTATCTGTCAACTTCCTTACAAGAAATATCTTCATTGGAATTTTCTTCTAAGCTCTCTCCAAGAGATACTTTGATCTCCCCTACCATCAAAACATGGTTAAGGTTCTCTCTTCCCTAAAAACTTTGGGAAGATGTTTCTCCTTCTTCTTCCTCCATGACAACCTCTGCTAGTTTTCTTAATTCTCTTGCATCTGCAACACATGCACTGCTAGTTTTAAAAACATTTGTCCCCATGATCTCTTCCATAGAGGCCTCCTACATCACTTTATCATGTCCAACACATGCACTAGCCTCTTATGGAATTATTTATAGGAATATACCAATTCCCCCAATGATCAGAATGCACATTCGATATTCCTTCTCGAGATTTGAAGTATTTAACTTCTCATGATCTTCATTCACATGGTCTGCAACCCCACATGAATATTTATGATGATGAGGCTTCTCTCCTGCCTCTTCCTCCTCTATTTTCAGTACTCCTTGTTGATATGAACTCTCCTCTAAGTTATCAAGACTCTCAGACAATCTAACCTCCTCTTTACCCACCTGGAAACTTGAATTTTCATTTCTTCCCACTTGGAAGTCTATGATATCTTTGACTGATCTCTTCTCATTTACCTCCTAGAAATATGTGAGATTTTCAACTGATCTCTCTTCTTCCTCATCGAGGATCTCTCTAATTTTTGGTTCCCAGATGTAAACCATCTCCTCCTCTGTGTCACTGAGGTTTTCCACTTTCCTCAACCACCTCTTCAACATCTTCTTCTGCTTCCTAGAAATCAACTACATAATACGCCACTTTACCTTCCCCTTCATGGGCCACTTATACCTCCATCTTCCTTACTGCATTTTCTTCCATTGCAACATTAATATTTTGAGATCCTCTCTAGTCTCATTGATATCTTTATCCATCTCCTCTTTTCTCATCTGCTTGAGGTCTCCTCTCGGACCTTGTCTATGGCCTCCAGTAACCAGTTTCTCCTTTTCCACTTTTTCTCTCCGTCTGTTGTCTGCAAATAGAATCCCGCTCTGATACCACTTGATGGTATCAGGAAAAATATTTTCCCTTTCATGCTATCTGTAGATAAAATCAAGATTTTATACCACTTGATGCAAACCCCCACCACCTCTTGGGGTTCGCGTGACCTCCTAGTCTAAGGATAATTCACACTAAGGAGATGAATTAGCTCTCAGGCTCTTGTTGAACCCTCAAAACTCTCTACCGTAGGCCTTTACTCTTCTCCCTGCATGCAAATTCAAGTTCACAAGGGTCTTGTCACTTCAATGGAGAATTCCACATAACCTTGGGCCAAAACCATATGATAAATATTTAAATGGTGGGAACTACAACACTTCAAAGCTCTGGCCTTTAGGAGTTCCAACTACAACACCCTACAATCCTCTGAATGCTGAATTTACGAACAACCAAACAACGACAAGGATCAATGATTTACAATATTCACTGAGATCCATGACTCATAGATATTTCAGGACTCTGGGATTCGAGAGTTTTACCCTCTCCAACATGAAATTCCTCCGAATGTGCAAACTTTGAATTAGCAAATCAAACGATTGTCATCCGTCCCAGATCAACAATCACTTTTTACTCCGTGCTCTAGACTTTGAATCTTTTCACAACACAAGTCCTCAAATTGTTCGGAGTACCTAACTGGCAATCTTGCGAAGGGGTCTCAATCAACGATTCACGTGTCCTTATGATTGGGTGGCCTGGATCCACTCCGGGATTTGAGCCTCCGGGGGTCTCCACAATACCACACTCCAAAATCATCGAACGCCAAATTGTAGAAGGATGGATCTGCTATCCATGTGTCCCTGTCAACCGATGATTGACATCTACTCTAGCCTTCGGGGCTTTAGGAGTTCTCGAACCTTAACACTTCACACCTCCATTCTTTCAGACTGCTGGACTTCTAGATAAATGCCAATCTATTGACACGTGGCTCTAGTGCCAACGACTAAGATTTGTTTCAGCCTTCGAGAGTTTTTGACCCAAGCTAGCTTACACCCAATTTTCTCTGGAGTGCTAGATCTCTGGACTCCAATATCTATTAATACGTGGCTCTGATGTCAAAGGTCAGGATCTACTCCGACTTTGGAGCTTCGAGAAATTATCTTTCTCTCACCTCAACACCTCAAAGTTTACGAATAGTCGGACTTCTGGATCATGCTTGATCCGCGGGCACTTGTACTCATGACTGAAGGCCCAGATTTACTTTGGATCTAGAGACTTTGGGAAATTCGTCTCCTCCGCAATACACACCCTAAAACTTCCAGATTCACAAATTCTAAAGGAATTCAAGGGTTATCACCTGTGCACCTTTCCCAAATATTATGGTTGTGAAAACCCTTGCTTCTTYAGAACGGATCTCATCCACTCGTCCTCCAAACAAAATGAATTCTTTATTTTGAGAGTTAAATCTCACTACCCTTACTAAGCTTTGTCAACTCTAAGTGTTTCAAACCTTTGCACACACCTTGCGCTACTTCTCCTGAGCTTGAGACTTATAAAATATCCCGCGCACTCCTTGTGCTTTCTCACCTTGAGAAGTTTTCAACGCTTCATTAAGTGTTGGCCCTGTGCACACCTTGCATGGGTCTTACCTTCAAGATTTTATACTTAGTCGAGTATATCTGCACTCCTTGCACTCACTCTATGAAATTCAATCTATATCTCCTGAGCTATCGAGTCTATAAATGACTATGCCTTGGCACTTCTTGCATGGCCACTGTGCACTCCTTGCACGAGGATTTCAGAAGAGAAACAATTGAAACTTATAGAAAATAAAAGGTTCATTCATTCAACCATGAAATACACACACAGGCATATAAACATAGAAAATAGATATCATAACATTAACCAAATAACCCAGAGATAAGAAAACTCAGACATGTGAAGTAAATCTCCTCTATTATATCCCTTCAGGAAAACATTTAGAGTTCCCATAGCTCTCAAATTCTCTCTTTCTCCAAAGTAATCACAATGATCTCAACAAAAAATACAATAATGTTCAGTAGACTCTTTTGGGAATAGACTACATACATTTATACATGGAGGGGCTTCTCGAGCCTTCTGACTACTCTAGTGATTTCACATCATAATTAAATAATTCTACCACTAAGTTTATTACAAATAAATGAGCATTTACAATATAAATATGAGTTGATGCTCCAAATCTGTAAAATCCTTTGGGGATTAAAGAAATTAAAATATCTTGGATTGTTTACAATGGCTCATGCCTCAAAATCTTATGGGAATTTAATTACAATATTTTCAAAACATTAAAGTGACGTGCTCTCCTTGGAATCCAAAACCAATTTGAATGCACACGTTGGATGCTGAGCTGTCCTCCACTTGGCCTCATTGAATGTTGATGGCGATGCTCCTGCATAAGTGGCTCTTACCGCGACATGACATATTCCCTATGGATTTATAATTTTATTCATACAACTATATGACCTAATATAAATGCATCACATACGTATGATATCCCACAAAGAGGGTAGTCAATATTTMTTCTTGGTTGATCCCCGTACCATGTGTGTTTCCTAAAAACTAGTGCAAACAATTACATTTTTTTTTAATAATTTTTTTCTATGCTATCCTACCCTATTTTAAGAAGAAAGATCTATTTCAAGTGTATGAATAATTCCAATGCATCCATTCTCATAATAATATCTCATTTAAACTCATATACAAATTTAATAAATGTACCTTAATGAATATCAAGATATGAGGGGCCAATTGCTGTAGTAAAAATGGTACCAAGGAATGTTGAAGGATGGAGTGACGATGAAGACTAATAACTGATTGAAACCAAACTTCAATATAATTCTTGTTTCTTGGATTCCTGTAGTTTTCATGTCATGAAGTTCTTTAGATATTTAATCTTCATATTCTTGATTACATAAGGGATCTGGTGACAAACATGTAAAAAATTCTTCAATTTCTGTCTCTAGTATCTGCTCCTTGTCAAAAATCATCCACGACTCATTGATCTTGTATTCTTTCTAATATAGATTAGAAGAAACTTATAATTCCTCCTATTTTGGCATTTGTTCATGGATCATTTGTTTTTCAACTACTTCATGAGGTGCAGACTCTCCCCTAGTGATGACTTTGAACTTTGAATAGGGATTTGAGAAAATACTTGTGGCAACACATCCTTATTTTCTCAAAAAAATCCTGAGCATTCTTAAGTTCCTCTGGCTATTATATAGGTCCTTCTCATGAATGGATTAGTATACAAGGGTTCCTACAACACCCAAAAACATCCTTTGGAACCTCTTTCTCTAGTCATGCATCCTAAACTATTATGAGTTTGAATTTAGGGATGTATAAACTCCCCACAATTTATTATGGTGAATGTGTCAGGATATTACACTATGGGGATATTCTAATGAGATATTCATGTTTCTATTATCCTAGATTCATCCTAAATGCATTTCCTAGACAAGTGTAAACTAGATATTCGTAATTCTTTTAGTGTATCCCCGACAATAGCGCCAAAAATGACAACAATAAAATATGTTGATTGAAATAAAACTATCCTAAGTCCTCATTTAAATATCAACCCAGAGTTATTTTTGAAACTTGTGAGACATTGATGATATTTGCACAGAACTAAGGACCTATATATTGACTGACTTATTGATGAGCACTTATTAAAACAAAGACTTTTAAATCAAAACCAAACAAGAAATAAAATAATTACTTTGATTATTTCAGTCTGACTGTTGGTTTCCCTATTCATGAGTTTTAATGGTTCCCAATAAATCTCTAGGACGGAGACACGAAAGAATAATCGTTTCATTCAACCTCTAATTCTAAATTGTAGTAATGAACATCACACCAAGTATAAAAGACAATCTGGTAGCTACCGTTTAAATTATACACATACAAGAAACAAAATTTGCATTTAAAAATAAAACAAAGTTTATATACTGAAAACCAAAGTGCAAAACTAAACAACTAAATTGGAAATATAACTAAGCAACAAAAATGAAAAGTACCTCTTTGAATTGGGCCCTCCTTCAATTAGGTACAACAAAAAGACAATCTACTACAACACTACAATTTATTCACAATTTCAAACTGAACTAAAAGGGCATATTTATATATATTGCATAACACCCAAATATGGTCACAAAGAGTTTACATAGGTACTCACACTTCTAAACATAGTTTATACGTCTATTTCTTGTTCCTAATATCTGAATGAAACTAGGTTTTTATCGATGCAAATGAGTATCAAACCCAACAATTTGCATTTACAATTATCCTCAAGGAAAGAACACACAACCGATGTCCATAAATACTAAAAATATGTTCTTGAATGATATGTACAGTCTAAATAATAAAAATATTCCAACGGTCCATGAATTTCAAGGGGAAATTAGTGGGCACATAGCCATTAGTGAGCTCAAACTAATTTGTATATTCCCTCTTCTTCCTTGTCCAACTATTCCATACTGAAGTCGACTTGATTTCTTTTAATTTGGTTTCCATTAAGCTCTGAGAAATCCTTTTCTAACATTTCATTTGGAATATACGACCTGTAATATGTTTGAACATTTCTTTGAGACTCATGGTTAGCATCCTTTATCTTTATTAAAAGAAAAAAATAATAAATATATCCTAATTTTATTATATAAACAAGAAAAATATGAGAAATGTAATCTATTTTACCTTTTTACAATAAATGGCTAGGATAGGCGTGGAATGTCATATATGAGGATTAATTTGGATCTTATAGATTTAAAATGTTATCATAATAAAGATAAAAAGGTAACATTTCTTAGGACATACTGCAAAGGAAGTATAAGTGAATGGTGCAACATATCATGGATGATACCTCACAGTTTAGATATGAGGAATCTAATGGTAGGAGGGCCAAAGAAACCCATCCATACTTGGTAGATACTGTCATAAGTTTGAAAGTAGATAATGAGAGGCTCATGAGAGCTTAGGTCGAGAAGGCAGAGCTGAATGTAGTGCTATTGCAGAGTTTATATTAGAAATTTAAAAGCATCTGCAACAAGGTCCAACCACTAGTAATGTAGAGATACAATAATCAGAGAGATTGAAAACCCCTTTAGATGCCCAAAAGCATGGTTTGGTCCATAGAAATGTAGGGAGGATTTATTCCAATAAGAGGCATCAAGATGTTAAGAAGGGAAAATCTAGAAATATTTCCACAGTCATCTAGTGGGAAGGCCACTGCTAAGGAGCCATCCAATAGAGATACTGGATCGAGTGTTCCTAGGAAGAATAAAAAGAGACACTCATAGATTTATCTGATAGAATATTTTAAGAAGGATAAGCCACCTACCTTTGATGGAGAAATCAATAAAGGATAAGAAGTCGAGGCTTGGTTGTTGGGGCTGTGAAAATATTTTCAGGTATACAACTACTTGAAAAATACAAAAATGAATATAGCCTTCTTCAATTTAAATGGAGGAGCTTCCATATGGTGGGAATACCTTAAATAAGTCAAGGGATTGGAGGAAAGAAAATTGTCCTAGAAACAATTTGAGAAGTATTTCAGGAAGGCATACTTGTCAAAAAAGTAGTTTGATCACAAGATCAAACAATTCCATGAACATATGTTGGGGAAACTTACCATGGACGCTTATGTCAAGTTATTCTTAGAAATATTGAGGTATGTTCCTTACCTCAAGGATGAAAAACCAAGGATACAACATTTCCCTAGTGGGTCACTACAGTCCTATCATGACATAATTTAATTTGATGAGCCTAAGGTCTTGGAGGATACCATTAGGAAGGCTAAGTGTTGTTATGATCAATAGAAACACAAGCATGAGCCTTCTAGGGATTGGAAAAGAAAATATAAGACCAGATTTATAAAAATGGATTCAAATCATCCCCATACAAGAATCCGAAGAAGGGTTCTTAGTTTGGTCCACCGAGCAAAAGTGTGCACCAACACAAATTTCCATCTTAGAGTGGAAATAGGTTAATAGAGTAGTGTTGGGAGCCAATTCACATTTTTCTACTATCTTATAAGCTGTCTACACCAATGTTTTGCAAACCTTAATTTTCATCGCAATTCTCAAATAAAACGACGCTTTTATTTTTTGCGCTATTTACACACTTACCTTTGTCCTTGTTTTCACGACTGCAAGCGTGAAAAATTGGTTGTCGAAGTCGCATTAAAATCGTCACTGAATTTTCATTATCATTCTTGTCGATATGACCATTGCATTTACATTTTACTTATCATTATACAGTTGGCAAGACCTTTTGATCTGTACTCATTTGACATTCTTTGATTGATTATGTAATTTCGTTTCATGAATGATTGAGTTTGTGATACATTGGTGATTGGATTTACATGTTATTTGACTAATTCACTTGGCACATTGGTTACATAAAAACACATTTGTGTTGTGGAAAAACCCTTGGTATAAAACGTTACATACAACACATGTTCATATAACCAAACCCTTGGTGCGATTTTGCTTTATTGTTTGGTTTTGAAACTATAACTATTTCTCGCGCAAATGACCAATCCACTTACCAAAGGTTTCGATTGATTCATTGAAGTGGCATGGTTGTAACACATAGGCGTTGTGATTTGAATAGTTCAAAGCGCCGTCGGTTGTACCATGGTAATGACTATTCCGCATGGGCAGAAATAGCTCCACCACCTTCGCACGATATGTCATTAATGTTTACCCTTATCCCTATTTCATCCTTGCTAGTTTCTAGTAATCCCTGTGAGCATCCTTCTCCTGCGTATGTTGCATTAAAACCCTAGCTCGTTCACATCGCTCACCATGTGCTCCTATCTATGGCATCGGTGGTGTGAATTGAGCCGAATGGTATTCAAGCTCTGTTACTCTTTGATAATGCCCGGAAGGATTTACAAGATAATGGTTGGCTCACTTTTATATAGAGGTTCGAGGGTTTTAATTTGTTTGTTGCACAACAATTCGCCCTTAGATTTGATGGGTGTAGGGCTAAAGTAGGTAACATTCAACTTGAAATCAGTGAAGAGTTCATGAGCTCTGCCACAGGATTGGCAGCCATGGGCCAACGATGGTTTAAAAACTCTAAAGTTGATGAGGTGCCATGGCCATTACTGTTCGTATCACGAAAGGTCACATCTTGTGACAAAGGTATTCCTATTTCCACTCTTAAACCAAGGTGGCATGATCTTTTGATAATGGTCAAACAATTTGTGACCTGTGAGGGTCAGTATGGATTGGTTTTTCTTTATCAGCTTCGAATGTTAATGAATTTTATGGGTTATCCATTGAACATGCCATTCTACTTCCAACGTAGTCTTTACAAAATGGCTAAGAGGTTTAAATGAGAGAAGGTCGATAGTAGCTTGTTCCACCACAGCCTGATCAGACTTATTGTCGTTCATCATTTAAACCTCCACGACGACAATTGGCAAGCTTTTCTATCCTGAAATGGTTTTGTTGATTCAGAGTCTGTCCAAATCGATAAGCCTGTGGTCAGCAAGACTAAGGTCGGGCCACCCGTGCCTTTCCATGTCCTTCTACCCTCTCCTAAACCCTCTGTGGACCCTGATATCGACCTACCCAACATTATAACAGACAAGGTTGAGGCTGTAAAAAAGCCTGTGAACAAGAAGGTCAAGGGTAACCCTACTCACAATAACAAAGGTAAAAAGAATGCTCGATTGATATTGAGACTTGCCCAGAATAAGCCTAAACCAAACGATGATCAAAAGCCCATAGTCCTCAGCGAAGACTCAATCAAAAGCCTATAGTCCCTCAAATAAGACTCAAACTCGGGATATCGAACGCTCCTAGCTAGTGAGTACCCTTATTCCCATGGTCTCTGCTCCGAACCACCCTATGACTTTGTTTCTAATTTCACCCCTTGCCTAAAGAACAATCCTAGCTACCATGGGATCAAGCTACCTAATGAAACCCCTGGTGACTTAAACAAACCCTCAACTGTCAGCTTCAAGAGACCGAGAAAACATCATGTGTCCAATGTAATGTGTGGCTAGAACACTACTATACCGACGTTCCCTTGTTACAGTCAAAAATCAAATATTTGGAGAACCAAGTCACGGTATTGTCATGAGAAAGGGACAAGCTTCAAGCTAATGACAAGAAGCAGAAGACCACTGGCTCGATCATATTTAGGAATGTCAAATCGGCTACAACCTTCATCAATTCCAAACTGTTATAATCGAAGCCCTTTCATTTGGTCCAAGTATGATTTTCAATATTAAATTTCGTTCCAGGAGTGGCTTGAATTAATGTATAATGGAGTTTTGATTTCAGTTAATCATGTTCATGATTCTGTTATAGTTTGATCCTGTTCGGTAGATTCATTTTAAAATTAAAAGTAGTTACGATTTGTTTATGTGATTTGTTGTGCCCAGTTTAGTACAAACAATTCATTGATTTTGATTGGTTTGATTTGTTTGTAAATGAATTTTGTTTGATAGTTGATTTGGTATGATTTTAATTAGTTTTGTTTGCTCCTAATAACTCAAAACGACTATGTTCTGTATTGAATTAGTATTCTCAATTGGATTTTAATTATCTTCGACCTATGCTAAAGATATACTTGCTATAATCATGGACTTGTGTTGATTCATAACAACTGTAACAAACACAAATTGTTTCGATTCATTTTGGTTTGATTGATGCATGTCTTGAGTTAGCACGATTGCCTGTTTTGAGTTAGATTCGTATCGAAAATTGATTTGATGTTGCTCTTTTGGTTTTGATTTTATCTCTGTTAAATTCGTATGAGAAAATTCGGCTAATGGTCGGTTTTGAAATGAATTCGAGTAATGATTGCGTTGAATATCAATCGATCCTATCTGCCCTCAATTGGCAATAAAAAACGTTGGACGAGTCCCACAGATCCTGTCAACAACCGATTAATTCCATTATGATTTCGTTTGTGATAATTTACACACCAGTTTTGATTTTATTTGATAATAGCCTAGGTCGTTTGTTTATGTTAATATAGTGATATCAATCTGAAAACGATCCTGTTTTTTTCGTATGGATTCGATCGTGTTTCCTGTTGATGGATGAGGCAGCATAAACAATTGAATATGATTTGTTTAATTGTATCGATTTCAATTGGTTTATGAAAATGATTTTATTGTTGTTAAGTTATCCAATACGATTTTGTATACCCAAATTGGGGATAACGAATTAAACAGAGTGTATCCATCTCTATTCTCATTTGGTTGAATACGATTTAGCAAGTGTCGATTTGATCGATGCTTTTAGCAATCAAATATTTTTAAATAGTTTAAATATGTTTTTAAGATTTGAATTGATTTTTAATACGATTCTGTGTTTGATCTAGACCAGCTATAGAATCGCAAGATTCTGTACCTCGTCTTAGAAAGTAGATTTTTATCAATTTTATTAATGAAATTTCTTTTTAACTTGCCTATTTTTGTCCTCTTTCAGGTACATTCGAATTGCAATAATCAATTGGGCATGCTGTGACAGTATAGGAGATATTTGTGTGATATAGTTTTTATTTTAGGTTGTTAGTTTAGTCAAACTTGGGATATTTTCCCAGATTTGTGTAAACAGTTTTGATAACTTCCACAGGGATGTTTTACCCTGTGGAAGGTCTTTAAATACTTTTCATTTTGTAATAAACAGATCATCATACTCACTGTGGGAGAACCAGACTATGGATTTATGATTTAGACTAAGACGAAAGTTGATGTCTTGTAACAACTTTCGCTTTCAATATATCAATTTTTTGTTTCAAGTTTTTGCATGTCAGTTTGCAGTTGATTATAGACTACTTTAGCTATCATAATCTATTGCAGAATGATATGATTTGATTAATGTGCTATCCATATCTGATCTCTTTCATTATTTAAAAGTACAACAATTACTTTGTTTCAGTTAATGAATCACAGATTTCTCTTCTTCGTTAATTGAATCATTTTGTATAGATCTTTGCATACAAATTTATCTAACTGTGAAGATTTATAAATCATAAGGTTGCTTTAAATTTTTATGTCTTGTTTGTCCTGTAATTATATTAGAAGAGCACAACTGCTTCTAGTTTACGAGAATCTCTTGGAGAATCCAGTGCGGGTTTCTTCCCTCCGATCGGCTAAGATAATCATAGCATACACAGGGGAAACCTGAAGCGTTACTCCAGGTTAGTTTGTTGTTTATTTGATAGTTAATTTGTTAGTATAATTCAAGTAGTTTAGTTAGATATATGTGTAGTTTAGATTTTTAGTTAGAGTTAGTATTTTAGTTGTTTAGTTTAGATAGTTTTTATTTTTCCTTTCAAAAAATTATAAAAAAAAAACAAAAACAATAGTCTCGTTGTCTTAGGATAGATTACAAATGAGTTTTTCAGGTTTTCATTCAAATCTGTAATTTGTAAACATTGTACATTTGTAATTAAATTGACTCTGTTAATAAGCGATCATTTGCTTTTATAAAGTTATAGTTGTGTAGTATTAGATAGTAAGTTGTGTATATATTAATAGTTTAGTTTTTATTAGTTAGTTTTAATAGTTAGTTTTAGTTAGATTAGTTAATTTAGAGTAGTTTTCTTTTGTTTTCTTAGGACTTAGATCAGCTAACGGAGCCGCTAAACCCATCAGGGTGGTTCATCCGAAACGGCTTGGGTTATTTAGACAACCCCGGACTGGTTCCACTCTCCTAGTTGACAGACGGTCAATTTTTCCCGTCAACAAATGGCGCTAGAAGGAGGGCCTGAAATTAATTAATGGCACGAGGCAGTTGTAAGACTCCTCCACCACCTAATTGCTCACCTATAGTGAAAAGAAGTCATTCGAACGATAACATTCCCCTTCAAACAACAACCACATCAAATGACGATCCACAGATCACAGTTGAGACAGTAACCCCAAATCCTACAGGTGGTGACATACAAGAGATTGTTCGCCAATCTCTCATAAGAACTCATAGTGCCTTAGCCCGTTTGAGGCAACCAAACCATCCGTTGGACCAACCTTTAGACTTCTCTAATATTAGAGAACAACTCGGAGGCACTAACCTCACTGTGAACCCTACAGATCCAATCCTCAATCATGTTGCAGGAGGATCTAGAATACCTCCCTCACCACCTCCATCATCTCCTTCCTCTTCTGGAAGAGATTCTTCTGATGAAGGCAGTTCCCCTTCTTAGCCTTCCACACCCACTACACCAATGTACAACCAGAGAAATCCTGCTAGACCTTGGCTTGACCAGGATGTCGTAGCTATACCTGGAGCTCAACATCCCTTACCTAAACATCCGGAGAAATGGCTTCCCAAATTTGACCCTGATTCAAAACAGATCGCTGAAGATCACATTAAAAAGTTTATGTTAGCCATAAGACTCCACAATGTCGAGAATGAATATGTAGTCTATAGGTTGTTCCCCTATACTTTCGACGACAATGCATCTACCTGGTACTTTTCCCAGCAACCCCACACCATCGTGTCTTGGGAAAAGTTTGAGTCATGCTTTTTGGAAAAGTTCAGAGATGGTAAGCCTCCAGAAGTCCTAGTCATGGACCTTTCTAGTTTAATAATGAACCCTAAAGAGAAAGTTAAAGACTTTAATCAAAGATTCTTAACACTTAAAAACTGAATCCCTATGGATTCCATGCCTGCCGAGAATCTTATAATAGCATACTACACTAAATCTTTGCATCAAAGTATAGCTATTTGGGCTAAACGATCTAAGAAAGCCACGTTGTTAGAAGCCTTTGAGGAGGCCAACCAGATTGAAAAAGACATACTTAGTCTTAAAGACTCTACTAGCAACGAAACAGAGACTAGTCCTTCTTCCAAAAAGAAGATCGAAATCCTCCCTAGACCTACTCAAAGTAAAACACAACCTGAAAGCTCGGATTTAGAAAACTTAACTAAAGTTGTTCAAAAACTATCAAATCAAGTTATAGACTTGAAAAGGATGACTGAAGAAGCTTCCTCGAGCAAAGGGCCTTACAAACCTCCGTTCCAAAAGCCTTTTCCTACCAATCGACCTAGTTCAACCATCGAAGGCCTTAATCTAGAAAGTCTACAATGCGCCCTTCAAACAATTCTAGAAGCCCAAAATAACTTGATGCCTCCTGAGATTCCTGAGGAGATAGTTGAACAAGACACAGTTCAAGAAGAGGAGTCTTCTTTGAATATTTTTGGACACTTCTCGGATAGCATCTTCCAAGCTAACTTCGAGACAGTGCATCCCTATAATACCAGGAGTAAGACAACAAACAAACCTTCTGCCGAAAACACTACAACTTCGCCTCCAAAGAAATCTAAGCCAGCTGAGACTAAATAGAGTCATGTGAACCCCAACTTAGATTATGATGTAGTTGAAGATCTTGAAAAGTTGAGAGCTAACATTTTTGTTTATGAGTTATTGAAATTTCCATTTCTTCTACAAAAAATGTTACATAATATCTCAGAGAACAACAAAAACGGTAATTCTAATAGTAACAAGGTTGTGCAGAACAAAGTTCCTCAGAAGACTTCCACTAAAAACAATCCTGATCCTCAAGAAAAAGGAAGCCTTCCTGTAAATAATGTAAATAATGTAGATAAAGTAACTTTAGAAACTGCGAGTAAAAATCCACAAACTACCACCCTTAGCACTCCCAAAAATGTACCTCCATTTCTGTTAACATTCGAAATCTTTAATAGAAATGTGCACAATTGTATGGTAGACTCAGGAGCATCATCCAATGTGATGCCATGGTCTGTTTGCCAGAAGATTAACGCTGAAGTTGAACCCTCCACCTTAAAAGTCATACAACTTGATCGGACCAATGTTAAAGTTATAGGCGAACTAAAGAATGTGCTTATAAGATTATCATCTAACCCCAAGGTTAATCAATTCATTGATATAATTGTTGTGGATATTCCAGAAGTGTATGGTCTATTTTTAAGCAGGGATTGGTTAGAGCAGCTACACGGTTATTTCACGACAGATTGGTCTCACCTATGGCTTCTAGAGAACGACAAGCCTAACAAGATCAAGGTAAATTGTGAACGCTACCTTAAGTTCACAGTCACAGATTTGAACGATCCCAACAAACCATTTACACCTTCAGCGGATTCGCCCAAAGTACAAGGGATGGATACCTTTTTTGGCAATTTCTTGGCCGAGGCTTCAACTATCACCAATATAGAACAACAGTCTGGGATTGTAGCATATGTGCAACCAACAGCTTCTACGCAGCGGTCTCATGTACCCGATGGAAATCAAATTTGGTCTCTTTATTTTGACGGGTCAAAGTCCAAAGAAGGAGCTGGAGCAGGCTACGTTATTATCGATCCGACAGGTAACAAAACATTGATTGCATGTAGGTTGGAATTTGAATGTACTAATAACACTGCAAAATACGAGGCTTTGCTACAAGGTCTTAGAAAATCTTTAGATATGAACATTCAAAATTTGACCGTCTTTGGTGACTCTGAAATAGTGGTTAGACAGGTAAGAGATTCTATCCACTGTCTTTCTCCGCATCTCAAAAGCTACCAATTCGAGGTATGAAACTTAATGAATAATTTTTTTGCTTTGAATATAAATTCTATTCCTAGATTGAATAACTCTGAAGCAGATCTATTAGCTAATGTAGCTTCTAAACTCTTTCCTACAGAAGGCTTGTCCCCAGATGCATTCTCCGTTGAACTGTTGTTCCGACCATCCGTTCCTGACAACATCACGAATTGGAGAGTCTTTGACGATGATCAACATATTATTAACTTCCTGCATATGGAAGAAACTTTTCAAGGTGCGGTGATAGACGAATGCACGCACGACGACAATTTGCGCGATTTCACGGTAATACCAGATCCGAGAACTCCTGAATCTTCATCGGATATGGTGAATTCGATCCCCAAATCTATAGTTAGATTAGAGAAATTTTACGATCTTCAAGATAAATTTAAAAAGTCGGTCAACTGTAAAACCAAAAGTTCCTCGTTATCTTATGAAAAAGTAAACTTAGGAACTAAGGATAATCCGCAGTGCATTAATCTAGGGGTAGGATGTTCTGAACAAGAAAAAGTTGCATTTATTAAATTGTTCAAAGAATTTAAAGATGTCTTTTCATGGACGTATGATGACCTTAAAACTTTTGACCCTAACATCATACAACATGTCATTCCTATGAAGCCCCAAACCTTACCCTTCCAACAAAAATTGAGAAAAATGCACCCTAAGCTCGAACCGACCATAAAAAAGAATTGAATAAGCTCCTAAATGATAAGATAATTTTTCCTATTAGGCACACTCAATGGGTTTCTAACCTTGTCCCTGTTCGGAAGAAAAGTGGGGAAATCTGACTCTACATCGATTTCTGAAACCTTAATAGAGCGTCTGATAAAGACAACTATCCTGTCCCACCCATGGAACAGATCCTTCAACAGGTATCTAGTTCTGAGAGGATATCCTTACTTGATGGTTTCTCGGGGTACAACCAAGTCCTGATGTCTCCTCCAGACCAACTTAAAACTACCTTCTACACCCCGTGGGGCACTTATGCTTATCGAAAAATGCCCTTTGGATTGATTAATGTTGGTGCCACTTTCCAGAGAGAAATGGACATTGATTTCCGAGGCCTAATCAATCAGTCCGTCGTAGTTTACTTAGATGATGTTACTGTATTCTCTAAAAACAAGACCGATCATCTAGCTCACTTACGAGTCGTTCTACAATGATGTCGTAAATACGACATCTCCTTAAATCCTAAAAAATCCATTTTCGCAGTAGAATAGGGTAAAATCTTGGGATTTATCGTGCCAAGCAAAGGGATGATTATTGACCTTGAAAGGACTCAAGTCATTGTGAAACTTCCCCCTCCTAAATCCAAAAAATCCATGCAGTCTTTCTTAGGCCAGATTAACTTCGTGAGGAGATTCGTCCCTAGTTTCTCCTAAATGGTCAGGCCTTTACAAAATTTAATTAAGAAAGAAACCCATTATCACTGGGGACCCCTAGAGAATCAAGATTTTAATGTAATAAAGAAGGCCATAATGGATGCTCCATCTCTCATGAGCCCCGATTTTTCTCAAGACTTTACACTCTACACTTTTTCTTCTGACCGTTCCTATGCCGTCGTCTTAACCCAAAAGAACGTCGAAAAAAACGAAGTACCCATCTGAAGCAAGATGCCCTCAAGACAACCCACCTCCACCAGGACCTCCTTTGACATGGCTCGAAGAGTTAACACTCTTCCAACTCCTCTTGGGAGTTCTCGTCACCCACAGGGCTCTTCTCGACGATCTTCCCTTCGCAAATCGGGAAATCGATGTTCGCGCTATCGCGAACCTTATGTGCCCAATTTACATGCAATCCAAAACACCGAACCTCGATCCCCGATGGTCAATGGTCAATGCTCCCACCCTATCAGAGATTTCCCTATCGGGAAATCGGAGTACGCGATGTCACGAATCCTTGACACCACAAAGTCTGAAACCCCGAACTCCGATAGCACGTGCAGAATTGGACTTCCCACCTTCGAACTTCGGTAGATCACCACCTGTACTCCACTAGAGTCTTCAGGTCCCACGCTGCCACGTCCTCTTCGGGATTTCACGGATCGCGAATCCACGATACAAGTTTTCTTCATGCTCGAAAACCCCGAAACGTCGAACGCCGAAACCCCGAAGTCCGATGACACCTGTCCTCCACCTGCTCTGGAGGTCCCACTCAGCTACGTCACTCCTCTGCTCGTGCGATCGGGAATCACGGGATCGTGATTTCAACTGTCATGAATTCCTTGCATTGGGAAATCCCGAATGCCGAAACACCGATTCTCCGGATTCGTGCCACCTGTCCTTGTCACGATCAACGGTCCCGATGAATTCGGGAAATCGTGACTCGCGATTTTGCAAGGTATAAGCTCTTACCTCGCCAAACTCCGAACGCCGAACCCTGATGGGCGTTGGGTCTTACCTCCTACGCTAAAGGACTAAACCTCGCGCAACTTCTCCACGATCCTATGATCAGCGGGATTTCGCAAATCTCCACGACGATTCAAGCCGTCGATTCTCTTCCTCTTGAGAATATTCCTCCTTCCAAGCTTTCTCTTGGTTCGAATCTCTCACAGGCCTCTTCCCACAACATGAATGAGGAACTATCCCTCCTGAGCTTCAACAACGCTGATTCTTCAGAAAACTTCTGCGTAAGTTGCTTATGCTTGACTTTCAACCACTCTCCAAGTGTTGAGTCTTCTGGACTCTGTGCTCCCACAACCACAGTAATCGTGGCCTTCCCCTTCTCAGACTTGCTACTGAGACTTCACGCCCAACCTGCACTCACCTGCACGGTTCGAATAACCCAACACAACTCTGGGCAGAAGAGAATAAGAGCTTAACTGTAGAGCCTCCTCAACGCACTCTATGCGGAGGAATTCGACTGCACTCTATGCATGAATCTCCTGGCTCGAA
>SNQJ01S0114593.1:0-28026 GCA_010110895.2 Picea sitchensis
TTTCCTGGGAGATGCCGGAAGGTGTTACCTTCCCATACATAGATTCATTTGAATCGCTCTCTATGAAGTTTGCTACCCTGTGGTATTCAAGTGATATGAACAAACAGTGGTAGCCAAATTATGTGTTTCATACATATTACCTCCAGCTAAAGAGAGTCATCAAATTTGAGCCTTGCATGACTCCAAACACCTTACATAGGTTGTGACCCCTGATGAAGTTAAGTGTAGATCGACACTTCACCTACATTACAGTGCGAGTAGATGAACATAAAGAGAAGCTCCAGTCATATTATAATCTTACAGAAGAAGACCTTGAGGAGATCACTAAGGAATGGTCCACTGACCTCCTTATTCCTGCCAACCCTATAGATATATCTGGTCTTGATAGCCCAGAGGACACTCATAAAGAACATAATACACCTGGAACCAACAGACAAAAGAAGACTCAAGAGGTCCAAAATTTACGCAACACCTCAGTAAAGACTGCTTCAGTGTCACCTAACCGAGGGGATGATGACGAAGTAGAATCTGAACATAAACCAGGTGAAGTAATGTCTCCTAGAGACGAGGTTGAACCCTTGAAGAAGAGGAAGGTTTCCCCCACGAAACCTTCTTCCCGGAAGAAATCGAAAGCCACCATGACCAAGATGCAGACTATCTTCACCTCCGATGATTTTGACTTCATCATAGTAGCCCTGAACGACGCCTCACTGGAAATAGCGGAGAAAAAACGAGTGAAGTGGGAAGAAATGTATGATAGGATTGAAGTCAAACTTTGAGGGGTACAACAGGCCCTTCATTCCAACCACACAGTCTCCACTGTGCCTCTACCATCGAGAGAACCAGATTTGGGAGATGATCCAACCCAACTCCACCGACTAGCTGATACAGTCAAAGATCACCTTCGACAAGAACAAGAGGAAACAAAAAAAGCCACCCAAGCTTTGATGCAAGTACAAGGAGTACTTGTAGAACAACATCGAGCTCCAAAACAGGAAAATATTGTTCTCCAAGTGAATTTCGATGAGGAAAAATCACACATGCAACAAGGAAAAGAACAATTGCTTATCGAGCAACTTGAAGTGAAAGAAGCGGTCAGTAGAGAACTTCGCTCTGTGACAGTATTAGAAATAAAGGAAGAGGACCAAGTCACGCAACAAGTAGATCAACTTGCATAAGCTATCCAATATCTACAACAACGCATAGCAGACTTAGGGCTCTACATAGTGCTCAAGACTCCACAAGATGTAAGGGATCAAAGAGAAGCCACTGCTCGAAGAGAAGTTGAGAGAATAAAATACTTTACCATGGAATGTAAGCAACTCACTGATCGTAGTGATTAGACCTATGAGAAACTCACTGGGAATCCAGAACTGAAGGCACTGGATTCGCAGCTCCAAGAGGTGAAGTATCAAGCCGAAACGATATAGGCGTAGTTTAAGCCCCTGTCAGTTGTGGAAAGAATGAAGCAATCCCAAGAGAAATGCACCGCCCAACAACAGATCCACACTATCCAGAGTAGATTTATGGAAGTAAATCAGAGGCTCCAACCTGTACAAGATAAGGCTTACCAATTGTTCACAGAGGTTGAAGGACGAGGAGAAGAACTGGAGCAGGTTGTCACTGCAGTTGAACAACAACTAGAGGGACATGTGAATGAGGTAGTCATCCAAGAATTCTTTTCACAAGAGGCCATGGAAAAACAACAAGTCGAAGCATCTCAAGCCAAGATTGAGGCTTTTGAAGCAGAACTACCTAGATCAAAGTGACTCGAGACGAGTCACATGTGAGTGTTGGGGGTCTGTTGTCCCTTGACCAAGTTTTGGGAGATCCTTGGTCAATTTTGACCTATTTTGGGACTTCGACAGGTTGTCTAAGGTGGAGATCAAGATGAAGTAGATATCATGGGATCTCGGCCCCTTTTTATGTCCTTTTTGGGATTATGTAACGGGTATGGGATGTTGGCCCATGGGTTTACCCATGTTTGGGCCTATTTTGTAAAGTGTAAATAGATGTCTAGGCAATGTAAGGAGGGAGATATGTATCTGTGTGATATTGGGCTAAGTGTTAAGTATGGATTGTAGATGATTTGTGCATACTGTGTAAGACTTGAAGAGCTACGTGCAAGTAATTCTAAGAAGGCTTGGTGTTGTACCCTAGATCGAAGAAGGAGGATCTGACGGAATACGTGCAAATCTCCTATCTTCTGCAGAGTAGTATTTTGATGCTATGTGCCTGTAAGAAGCTTGACAAAGATAATAAAGAAGAAGAGTTGGTGGACGTATCCACAGGTTGGGGGTGAACCACGTATATGTTGTGTTACTCTTCTTTGTGCGATGTCTTGATGGGTTTATGTATTTACTTGCTAAGTGCTTTGATATAGATAGATAGATTTGTTTATGCTTTGTGTTAATGATGTATATGGATGCTAGATATGACCTATGTGAATATGCTTAGTACTTGAATCTGCTAGATCTAATCTACCCCTCTATGATAAGTGCTTAGATACATCAGATTTGGATGAATGATGCGATGCTCTGTTTTATCTGTAGAGTAGATAGTGGTTAAATATTGATGAACTATCAGTGCTAAGTTCTATGTTAAGTATTACAATCACAGATCTATGTCCCAGTTAAGGTTGTAGACACCTGAGTCCTGCAACCACCCCTGCCTCTACCTAGGGTGAGACGTCATTTTCTTCGCAGGTGTTGTCGAAAGGGTCGATAGTTAGGGTTTTGTTGGTGCGATGTTGTAGCTTTGAACCCTGGTTTTGCCCCTATGCCAACAATGGAATCAATCAATCAAGCCATTGGCATCAATGACAACATGATCCAACAATCTCCCCCTTTAGGATTGATGGAAATACCAACATTGATGTCAACACTAATTACCAATTATTCATGTCAAACATGTAGACAAGACATTCTCTACATCAATAGTCATCAATCATATCAATATGAATATCTCTCCCCATTACTAAACATCAATCACATCAATGTGATTATCACTCCCCCTTTGACATCAATGGAAAAGGGTCTTCTGTCCTTGGGACTTCTCCCCCTACTTGAATTCTCCTTGGGATTGCTCCCCCTGTCTGAATGTCTTTGATCTTCCTCTGAATAAGCTCTCCCCTTTTGAACAAGGGATATCACTCTGATGTAATGCTGAAGATACATCGCTCATACTCCCCCTGTGGCCATCGCTACCCCTGGAATTATTCCTTTGTGATCTTTCTTCAAATATAGGGCTCTTTTCTAGGTATGCATCTGATAAATATCTCCTCCTAGAATCATGGGAAGAAGAATGACTCCCCCTATGGGTATGTCTCCCCCTATCTTTAATCGGATCATAGATCAACCATTCTCTCTATGACGATCCTTGGACCTGTTTATGCATCAAACTTGTGCCATACCATACATCATGAAAAAAAGATATAATAAAATAGAGAAGCATGAACAAAATATCAACCAAGTACATCATGTACCAAAATGTGTCCACCATGCACAACACCCATGTACATCAACCATGTACATCAACATCATATAATGTGCCAAAAGATATCATCCATGAATTTATCAACCATGTGCCTCTATCAACATGTCAACATGTGCATCTACCAATATGTCAACCATGTGCATCCACCGATATGCGAACCTCCATAAAATATGTGTCAATCAAACTGCTAGTAGGTGCCTCTACCAATCATGCATCAACTATAGATCATCAATGATGTACAACATGATCACCTCATCAACTCACCAACTACATGTCCCAATATGTAGCCCATCCATATGCCAACCTCCATAAAATATGTGTCAATCAAACTACTAGTAGGTGCCTCTACCAATCATGCATCAACTATAGATCATCACGATGTAATAACATGGTCACCCTCATCAACTCACCAACTACATGTCCCAATATGTAGCCCATCCATAGCCAAATGCATGCATCAAGTTTTCCAACAAGTAAGTTTCCAATAATACATCATAAGATATATCAATGAAACTCAAAAATATGTACCATCCATGTACACCAACAGATCATAATCAATCCTCCATTCACTACAACAAATACTAAGCATCAAACAACACATGTACTAGTAGTGCTTCAATAGATAGATCAATGAGATATCTCAAAGATATATCACATAACCAAGTGCCATAACTTCATTATCATAACCAACATTGTTCTTCAATAGAAAATGCCTCAATACATACTCATGGGTTAGTGCCATGCATCCAATATGGCATTCATTATTTTTATCATCACATTACATAATTAAATATAGAATCATGAAAACCTATAGAAAAATAGTGTCAAAACTTGCAACAAATAATGTCGACCGCAATAGAGTGTTATACCATCACATCAAGATGCAACCCAAGTGCATTGCCTTTTCCAAAGGCTTTACTATATATACATGGCTCAAGGTAATAACAACTGCGATATGTACAGCTATATTAAGGTCACCGCTGTATGTACAATAATAACCTATTCACTGGCCACCTGCATGCTTCCGCAAGATGACACACTTGAGCCTCGCTTAAGGCTTCCATTCACTGGTTGTTCAGTCTTTTTCACCCACTTATGAAGGTGTCCCTACTTGTCTGAACTTGAGCTTTGAGTTTCCATTTTTGCAAATATGTCTCCCTTCCTTGCTTCATTCCTTCTTCTAGCCATGCTATGTGAAGTCCTCATCATGGACCTTCTTCTTATGTTCCAAAAATCTTGGGATTTGTGGCCAAATCCATTACAGCTGTAGCATCTCATGGTGTTATAGTGAACATCAATGTGTCCTACTTGATCACATCTCCAACACCTTATGGTGTTATAAAATCTTCCATTATATCTCCTTTCATAAGCTCCACATTCAAAAGATTTGTGACCATATTCATTACATGAATAACAATGCCCATGAAAAATACTTTCATACCTTTTCTTTGGTGTCCAAAAGGTAGCTTCTTGATGTCTTCCTTGCCTTGTTATTTTGAAATTTTCTTTGCCTTGTGTAGATGGTTGTTTTGCAACATTGTCTTCCTTCTTGATGGACTTACCTCATGCTTCTTTAAGATTCTTGCTTCAACATGTGTGGCTTCCTTTTTGTATCCAAGACCTGATTTATCATATGGTGATATCTGACTTTCCAAGATATCATCCAAGATTTGTGAGTTATTCAAGAATTTGTTTGACTTCTATACCTTCTCTCTAAGGTCAACAACTTCAGCTTCTAACTTATGAAATAACTCTTCCTTTTCATTTATTTCATCCTTTAATAGTTCCTCTACCCTTTTGGCTTCTTCAATTTGGGTCTTGAGATGGAAAATAGTTTCAAATGTTTTTATAATCTCTTCATCTACCTTCATATATTCTTTTTCATTCTTTACTCTTGTGATATCTTCTTCCTTTTCTTCTAATTGAGTCTTGTTAGCACTAGGAATCACCTTCAGATTTCTTGGAAGGCAAGCTTAGTACCCATCAGGTTATATGTGAATGTAAAAGAGTTTTGAGGGGTCAAATGGATAAGACTCAAGATGATAATGTTCCAACTCAGAAATCAGGGCTAGCATGCACAAGAAATCAAGGTCTTGGCTAACTTCAATCAGTAATTGGGAGTAAGTATGAACAGAGGGAAGACTCCAGTGGGAGGAATGTAAGGTTTGTTATAAACATCAGGTCTGCAAACAACCTAAGGAAGAAAGATTATTAACACAATATCTTCTTGAGTTCAGAACTTAAGGACACTAAATAAACATCATGATAATATACTAATCAAGAATACACCATAATATCACCACAACCATTCATGTGAATCATTCAAATCATGAACACTTTAGCATCGGAAGTAAATAAGCTGGAAAGAGAAGTTGATTTCTATTAACCAAGATATCTTCAGTCAAGTACATAACCAGTTCACAGTAACTTCATCAAAATATTATAGTATGAGGGAGCCTTGCTCAACCATTAGAACCTACTAAAGAATTTCATCTATCTATTTATAACAAAGAGGGAGGCAACAGTTAGAGGTGCAAGTTGGCCTTCTTCCCATGAAAATATCTAAGAATGTATTTCATCAAACAACTTGAATAACAACCTATGCTATAAAATAGGAAAGTGTTGGTGACTAATCCAACCAATATTCAAACTAACTTGATCCCCCTTTGGTGCGCAATTCCTTGTTTTCCATGTGTCTTTTAGGGGCATGTGGTTGTCATCATGCTACCAGCTATTGTTTTTGCAATTCTCTCCATCATTATCTATCCAAAAGTTGTTAGCTCGAACCTCCTATATTCCTGGTATCTGTTGGTAGCATCTTTGGGTAGCATTCTGAGTAGCGCACTTCGTAATGTCTTCACCAAATTTGATGAGACTCTGTAGCGCAACCTCAAAACTAGACAGGTAGAAAAATAGGTAGCGCCAAATCTTTGTATCCTCTGTGAAAACTTCAGTTTCTGTATAAATTTAGGTAGAAAATTGTGGTAGCATCACTCTGGTGCGTCTCTGTGCAAATTTCGTCTCTGCCAGAAATTCGGTAGTGAATTTAGGTAGCGCCCATTGTGTGTCTCTGTGCAAATTTTATGTAGCGCCATCAAAATATGCAACACCTCCACTTGGACATGTGCAGAAAGAGTAGCAACCTTGAGTAGTAGTAGCACCATTAGCTTTAGGTTATTGGAAAGCATTGTAGGTAGCAAACCAGTGGAACACCAAAAATAAACTCTTCCATAGCACCATAGAAATATGGAATGTCTGCACTATTACTACCAAAGGAGTTAATTCTTCATAAAAATCCCAAAACTCTGAATAGTAAACACTTAGAATCTTGTATAGGTGGAAGAGGTAGTGTTTCAACAACAGTTTGTCCTCACAAAAAGGAACCATCTTCAAAAATGGGGCTCACCTTTCACCAACTACTTCGTTACCCTGACACTTAACTTGACACTCTTCCTTAGGGAAGGAGGATCCTCCTTTGGCACAACATGATTCTTCTTTTTAGCAGTGACATGCTTCTTCAGTGGAGCTATGCTCTCCTTGGATGTGGGTGTCTCCTTTTCAATAGAAGCTTCAACCAATACGTACAAGTTCCTTTTAGCCACTTCATCTTGAAAATGCTGCAACTCTGCTTTGAGCTTCCTGTTCTGGGACTGAAAGCCTTTGTTCTACCTGTAAAGGTTTTTGAGTTGCCTATGGAGAGGCTGGGCCTTTCATGCTGCAAACCTTTCCAGGTCAAGAGTGTGGTTGTAACCATCCATGAGTTATTTCATCTTAACCCTGTCAGACATGGATTATGTTTTCAACTGAGCCACCTCCTTCCTAACATCCCTAAGTTGCCTGATTAATATTTTGAATGTCTGGCTGTCAGGTGGAATAGTGACATGAACAGTCTCAACAGGTTTTTTCATGGTCTCCTCTTCCTAATGCATAGGAATTTCCTTGTCTATCTCACTAGGTTTCTTGATACCTTTTCCTTTATCTTTCTTCTTTTGTACAGGGGTTTCTTCTTTCTTCTCCACAGGATTTTCAATGCCTTTACCTTTCTTCTTTTTTAGGATAGAGGCTTTTGGTAAGGACTGTTCTTCAAAAAACTCTTTAGGAGTTGATGATATTGTGAAAGGTTTCTTGACCTTGGTACTGGATGTTGGAGGAGATGAGGATAAGTGTAGTTTCTTCCCTTTCTTTGTTGCAGTTTTAGTAGTAGAAGGAACTTCATCTAAATTTGGTGGAGGAGCAGGTGAAAAATATCTTTGTGGGGAATGACAAGCTTCCTCCTTAGTTCCTATGAAATCCTTGATGACCTATGAATATTGAACATGAACTCTACCTCTATCTTCTTGTCGGTACCTGCTTTAGTAGCACTAGTGGATGATAAAGGGCTTTCTTTCTGCGATTGAGGTGTGGTTGCTATATCCAACTTGAAGTGAGAAGCAATAACAAAATGTTCCCATGAGATATCTTTCTTACCTAGTTCTTCAGAAACTAGCATTCTAATCAATCCAGAGTGGAAGATGCTAGTATCCACATCCTTATACTTGGATTTAATCTTGTTTAACATCTTACCTATGCTCCTTAGCAAATAGTAGGGAATATTCATTTCAATTTTACTAGTAAAATGCAGCAGAAGCCTTATATGATACTGGTATAATGTGTTGAACCTCCCTTCACATGTAAAGTATCTCTGAATAATCCTTAATATCTTGTCAAACTGCTCAATCAGTTGATTCCTTGGCACACCTTTAGACAAATCACTAGCTTGATGTTTAGGCTTAAGGAAATATTTGGCATAGGCTGTATTCAAGGCCATGGATTTAAACCATTTCTCACCTATGATAGGGATTCCTATTGCAGCTGAAATTGAGGCCTTAGTAACCTCGAATTCCAAATCCCCTACCTTGGTCTTCCAGCCATCAAAATGTAAGTAAAACTAACTTGTCACCTCAGGATGACCTCTTTGCATATTCTGACAGAAAGAGAGGCATCCCACTCTTTGAGAAACTTCTCTTGCCATGGGCTTTGTCTCAAAAAGATGCATATCCATAGGTTCAGTTCTAACTACCTTTCCCCCCTTGTGTGAATTCTTCATCTGTGGAGTCTACATAGCTTATGATGAGAGCTTCTTATGGCTATGGGGTGGTAATGACCAGGAGGACCTAAAGTCAAGATTCAAATGGACAAGGCTACACTTTTACAAGAACTTCCCTTAAAACAGACTGATGGCTAGTAAGCTAAACTTAGTTGTGGAAATCCCTCCCTTTGATTTGTGCACGTATTGAACACTTATACAATGAGAGGGTATTATGTAATTGGCCTTTGAAACTGGGTAGAAAACGCCTGAATCAAGTGTCAAAGGAAGCAGGGGAGACACGGTGTGGTTAAGCAGCGCCTCTAGGTAGCGCACTATGTATGTAGAGGATAGAACTGTTTAGATGTTGTGAGCTCAGTAGCTATGGTGGGCAGATGTATCAAACTTCAACATACAGGTAGTGAAATTTACAGGTTTGAAAGGAGAGGAGACAAGGATAGAATGGTGTGAGGAAAGGTATCCTTCAACTATGTAATCTCGATAATCCAAAACTCTAAGCGCTAAGTCTCTTTGAAAATTATATGCAGAGGAGGAAACACGGGATAGATTTGGAATGAAAATTTGTTTGAAGACTCAACGAGATTTCAGGAAGAAATCACGAACATCCCGGCCTATGAATCTACCTCAACATCAGATCTGGTAGTAGTGTTTTCGACTGGTCAGAACTAGGAGTTTGCGCAGCGCAACAATCTTGGGTTTTTCAAAATCACAAACCGTTATCAAATCTCGTAAATACGATATCTTGAAGGCATCTTTTAACCAACTCCTAGCACTGAAAACAAGGAAGATGACATCAGCGTTGTAATCATCACTCAAGGTGGAAAAATGATGAATGGGAAAGGTGCTATGAAAACTCTTGATGAGTGGGTAGCGCTCCATTTAAAAAAATTATTGGACAGGTAAGCAAAGGAAAACATGGCATGGCTACGAGGGCGTGAATGAGGAAAATGGTCTGTCAAATCAATCTATTCGTGGAGAGGACCGATCCTAGTGACAAATCATGAGGAGGGATCAAAGTTAAGTGATGAACAAAAACGTTCCTAAGTCCAAATTCACATGAGGATCAAAACATAAGTCATGACTCAACACTTTATTTATCAAGGGGGTCCTAACAAACACAATTTTAAAAGGGGTGAAATTTAGAAAATTAAAATCTAAGGCTTAGGAAAAGATGGAAACAAACTAAAAAAACCCAAGGCAACTTAGTGTGATAACATTGGCTCCATAGGGGATGGCATGCCCCCTGCGAGCTGCCAAGAATGAGTAGATTGAGTGCCTTATCCTAGGGCTATGGGGTCAATTATTGAAACAAAAATAAAAGAAAGATGATTTTTACAATGGCATGAAAAATCCATTCAAGGTTCAAGCAAAGTACTTTTTTAGAAAATGCCCATTGACAGGGCCACCAAAAAATTATTCATTCTCCATATTCTGCAACTTGAAAGTGTTATTAGATAATAACTCAACGATTTTGAAGGGACCGGTCCATAAAGCTTCAAATTTACCGTGATTTCCTTTATCTTGCTTCGGTGCATCCCACTTGAGCACTAGATCGCCCAGTTGAAAATCCTCTTTGTTCACTTTCTTGTCGAACACATGCTTGATATTCAATTGATGATCATGTTCTTTATCTACAAGATGCTCCCGAGTCTATTGCACTTCAACCAGCTGTTGAATCCTTTTGATCATATGATCAAGCTCCCCTTGGTAATATTGGAAGAATTTTGCCACAGGTAAGGCAAGATGAGAAGGAAAAATGGCCTCAACTCCATACACCAGCTGGAAATGGGAAAGTCCCAGGGACCTCTTTGTCGTCACTCTGTCAGCCCACAAAGAAAACTTGAGTTTTGAGTCTCATGCCTTTTTGTTCTCCTCTAACATATTTTTAATGATATTTATAAGACTTTTGTTTGAGGATTCTGCAAGCCCATTCCCTTGAGGGTAGTAAGGGGTAGAGTGAACCAATGTGATTCCAAACTGTTCATAGAACTGAATCAATGGTTCAGCCTTGAAAGATGCAACATTATCAGTGACAATTATGTTCGAACACCCAAACCTTTCCATAATGTCCTCAAGGAAACCAATGATCACTTTGTGGGAAGCATTCCTTGTAGGGATAGCTTCTATACACATAGTAAAGTAATTTGTAGCAGTCAATATCCATCTATGTTGACCACTGGAAGCGGGATAAATTTCCCCGATAAAATCTAGGCCCCACTATTGAAAGGGTCCTGAAGCTACCATGGGCTTTAATGGAAAAGACTTGAGTTGCTGCTTTCCAGAGAATTTTTTACATTTAACACAGGCTCTGATCTTAGCACAAACATTGATGAACAAACTAGGACAGAAGTACCCAGCCCTGAGGATCTTGTATGCCCTGGTTCTCCAATAATGATGCCCCCCACATAAACTGTCATGAAAATCATACATAATATTTTGGGCTTCTTGTGGGTCTAGGCACCTCAAAAGCACTCCTAATGGGTCTTTCCAATACAAAACTTGATCAACAAGGAAGTATTTTATTGATTTGAGTTTTAAGGATCTCACCTTGTTCCTTTCCATACCATCTAGGGGTTGTAAATTCTGTAGAAAAAATATAATGTCCTTGTACCAACTGCAATCTGTCAATGCAGGGGTGACTTGAGGGCCTTTATCAGTCAATTCAACCTACTAATTTTCTGAACATGAGTTGATGAAATTTACCCCCAATGCTGAGCAATTTGATTTATCCAATAGCTTGGATAGACACTGGCCTTGAACCAATTTGGTAGGCTTAATTTACAAATCAAATTCAAGGATTTTAGCAATCCACTTGCCCCTTTATTTCTAAGTCAAATTCAAGGATTTTAGTAATCCACTTTGCCCCGCTTTCTCCGCCTATCGCTGAATAAGCACTTATTTTACAACACCGATGGACATATTCAATGACTTTTGAATGCATCACATAAACTCTTAAGGACTTGAGAGATTTAACCAATGAATACGCTTGCTTTCATCCATGATGCCATATTTTAATCTCGACCCTCAATGTAATGTCCCCGCCATCCATGCTGCCACGCCATGCCAGTTGAACTTTATTGTTCTTCAGGAAACATACCGTAACATACCCAACATCCAACCGAGTTGGCGCGCCACATAAATTTTTCGAATCGCATGCATTTAAAATATATACACACAAAACTCTTGGTAAGAATTATATATAAAACATAAATAGATAAATATGTTATGTAAATGCACAAAATAATAGTAAACATAAACATCCAGCATATACAGGAAATACCCATAACATTCAGATAATTATAAACACACATAAGATAAAACCCATAAATATAAGCACGTGAATAACAATGCAACAAGTAAATCTATCACACGATTGGTACTTAGTTTGGTAAGAATGCCGAATCAGCAGTGTATTCTTCCACGAACCTCCCAGCCTTAGACCACATTGTTCATCACTTCTGCACAAGCAGAGTCACCCTCGAGATTGGACTAAACTCCACCTAGGTAAAGGGATTCCTAACTAGGCTAGCTCATGGACAACAAAGATCACAGGCTCCAACTCAAACTAACAACCTACAATCCCTCATTCTGCACAATCATGTCCCACCCAAGTGTGCCTCTTCTCTCGCTTCTTCAACAGCCCTTCGGGATCGCCCCACTTCCTTTCTCTCGGCTTCAACAATGTGCTCTGGACATAGTAAGTCTCAGAGCATTGTAGTTGTAGTTCAACACCCCAAGAAATCAATCCCTAGCAATTATCTCTACCTAGAGAATTTCTCATGTGCCCCGACAACCCGCTTCTTCAATTCGCATCCTGCTAACTGACACCAACACAAATGGATATGGATATAGGTTCAAGTACAATGACATGAATATATGAAGGGTAGCTCCATGGTGTGTGAATGCTCATGGATGATTGACCGGATGAATGAACGATTGGAAGAATGGTGGATGAGTGTGGTGGAAATGAACTAAGTCCCAACACATGTATGTATATCCCAATCCTTGACACTTGTCATGTTGGAAGCTACTTGGCCCACTTGGCCCCAACTTTAGAACTTAGGATAAAATAATTATCCATACTTTTATGCGATTTAAGAAATATTAATATAATATTCCTTTTGGCTTAAGCCCTAGCTTAGACCTTTTCCTTAACTTAGCCCTCCCTTTCCCTAAATCCAATGGAGTTTAGTCCCCATCTCTTTTATCAACGTGGTTGTTCAGCGACAATGATGTATTTTATATTAATTATGAGATATATACAAAAAGTAGGTGCACTGCCTTTTTTAACATCTAGGCTCTCTAGCCTAATCAAACATAAGTATCCTACTTTATAATAACTGGCTCACCAACCTATAAAATGAAACATATACAAAAAGGTTCGTTGGTTCACAATCACGCGACACTCAAGTTCTTAAAAGGTATCCAAGAATGTGCATTCACTTATCATATTTACTCAAGACCTCGTGGCGCATCTATGCCATGAAAGGTGCATACAAAAATTATATCAAAAAACTCACCACTTAAGTACATTTGCATTTACATTTTACCTTTTTGTTCAGCCTAGGGATATTACATAATCCTCCTCTTATTTATGCACTGCCCTCAAGCATCATGTACCCATGTACAAATGTACTAAAATCCTCAAAAATATGTATTCCCGCCCATGTTGCATCCTCATGTTCTGCTAACATCCTGGGGATCGGTACTGTGTCCATTGGACTCATAACTCCTATGGATCAATTCTAGAGTCGCTTGATTTTCCGTCCGTAATGCATACCGTATGCACTTGAAAAGTGCCTTCTTGCTCCACTCAATCACATTCCAATCAATAACATGATTAGCATCAGTATATATTTCTTGAGAAAAGTGCCATGGAATACATTATGAACAAACATAGATGCAAGAAATTCCAATCATATAAGCAACTGACCAATCGCCTCTCTAGGATTTCAAATGGACCACAATAGCGAAGCTGCCAACTTTGAATAGTTTCCCAACCTCATGTGGAACTTTTGTTGGCTCTCACTTTCAAGAATACATGGTCACCCACCTCTTTAAATTGTGAGTTCTTCCCTTTATCAAGATATAGATTTTCCTCAATCGCCTTGGGCAACCCTTTAAATTTTGTTTTTCTTTTATTTTTGACATTTTGCTCCTCCATTTCCTCGAGAAAACCTGGCCCAACCAAGGCTCTGTCTACTGGGTTATCCCATCTTTCATCAGGTTGTGACCCTTTGCCATAAATTGCCTCAAATGGGCTCATCTTTAGAGATTTTTGGTACCCATTGTTATAAAAAAATCTACCAAGTGTAGGTAGTCTCCCATTTTGATGGTTTATCCATCACTTACATTCTTAACATGTCTTCACAATCACTTGATTCAATTCTCTCCTGCTTGTCCATCCCACATTTGGATGATAGGTCAGGATTAACTAAAATTCAAATTTGTGCTAAATCCATTAAATAACTCTTTCCAAAATTTCAGGTAAATTTTTGGATCTCACAAACAAATTGTCTTGGGTATGCCATGTTATCGAGCAATTTCTTTCATATAAACATCAACAATGTTCTCTTCCCTGTGAGTGAGCTTAACTGAATAAAATGGGCTTAATTTTTAGTAAGCTTCTCCACCAATTACCATGATAGAATCATAAGTTAATTTGTTTTGTTCTCATGCTTTGGTGATGAAATCCATTGTTACAACTTCCCATTTCCACTGTGATGGGTACTTATTGTATCAAACCGTTCTGGTTGTCTATGCTCATCCCACCTTTTGGCATTCCAAACATTTGGCAATAAAATCCACAACTTTCTTTTTCCCACTGGCCAATAATATTGCTCCCCATACCGCAATCGCTTTCCTCGATATCCTCGGTGCCAAACATAAGTACATTATGCATTTCTTTCCAATATCATATTTTTCAATTCATTAGAATTTGGTACATAAACTTTTCCCCTGTACATGAGAATTTTATCAATATCTAGCCTATATTCCTCAATTTTCTGCTGTAAATTACTTTGTTGTAATTTTTCCTTTGTTTCTATGTATTGTTGATTTGATTTTGCAGCTTCTAAATTTTTTTTCCTTCAAATCTGATTGGTACATGCTATCGGTTGTAACATTACTTTATGTAGTCTCTCCTTCTGGTTGCATCAGCCACTTTGTTCTCTTCCCTTTGATATGCTTTTATATCAAAGTCATATTCACTTAGATTAGAGTTGGCCTATCAAATAAATATTTCATACCATTATTATCTATCCTTAGCTCAAACCTTTCCCCATGAGGTAGTGTATCCATTTCCTCAAGGCATGCACTATGGTTTCCAACTTCAAATCATGAGTGGAATAGTCTTTCATGATCCTTTAACTTCCTTCATTCATAACATATAATGTTCCATTTGATCAGAGGACTCCACCAGGTCCTTCTTTACATGAATTTGCGCATACAATGAAGTCTTCATTTGTCCGGGTAATCCTTAGTATTGAGCACTTGTTAATAACTCAAGCTTTCAAGTGTTGGAAACTCTTTCACAATCCAATGTCCACCTAAACTTCACCCTCTTTCGTAAGGAAGTAATTGGTGTGGAAATCTTTGAGAACTTTTCACAAATCTCCTCAGAACTCAAGTAAGGCTCCATGAATGATATGGACTCGGCCACTTTCTTTGGCGCTATCCATTCTCTAATGGCTTCTATCTTCTCAGATCCACTGCTATCCCATCCTATGAAATGATGTGCCCCTGTGATAATGAATTTTCTTTGATAAAATGAGCACTTCTCTCAACTTGGCATACAACCGATGTCTCAATACTTGCAACACCATTCATTAAGAATATGAAAACAGCATTTGACAACCCAAATGGCACCACTGTGGAACTCATAATGACCATACCTTGTTCTAAAGGTTCATCGGATATTTTCTTCCTTAATCCCACTGATGGTATCCCGACCACCATTTTTTCGAAAATTTTTTTGCATCTTTCAATTGATCAAAAGATCATCAACTTGGCGCAGAGGATACTTGTTCTTAATGTACCACTTTATTCAACTATCTCAAATCAATGCACAATCTTAAAGTTCCATATTTTCACTTAACAATATTAGCAACCCTAAGGTGACACACTTGGGCTTATATACCCTTCTTCGTAGTTCTTCGTCGTGATTTTAACTCCTTCATCTCCTATACTTATTCTATAAGGAGTTTTTGATATTGGAGTTGCTCCAGGCATCGATTTTATAGAGAAATCAATATCTCTTGGGTGGTATCCTGGTACCTCCTCGAACACATCTTCAAATTCTTCCAAGACTGCATGATCTTCCAAATTTGGTAACCTTATCTCTAGGTGTCTCTTCCATATGTGATGCAAATATTTGACACCCTTTCCTCGTGAATATTTCTTTTAGTCGCAATGATGAACTTTCTCCTCGATGGTTACTACTCCTAGGGAATTCCCCTGCGACTCTCCTTAGTTTCCATTCGATTCAGGAATGGAATGGAAGGAATGGAATGGATGGAATGGACGGATGGATGGATGGACGGAAATGGAAATGGAAGGAGGATGGAGGATGGAAATGGACGCAAATGGATGATGAAAGGATGGATGGACGGATGGAGGAAGGACGGATGGAAGGAAGAGTGGATGAGGAATGGATGGAAGGATGGATGGATGGACGGACGGATGGATGGAAGGATGGATGGATAGAGGACGGAAGGAATGGATAAATGGATTGAAACCGGACGGATGGAAGGAAGGAAGGAAATGGATGGATGGAAGGAGGAAGGATGGAATGGATGGATGGAGGATGGACGGATGGAGGAAGGAAAGGATGGAGGAAATGGATGGAAGGAATGGATGAATGGATGGATGGATGGATGGAGGACATGGAAGGATGGATGGAATGGAATGGAGGATGGACGGATGGAAGGATGGATGGATGGAGGAAGAATGGATGGATGGAGGAATGGAGGGGACAGTGGATGGACATGGATGGATGGAGGATGGATGGATGGATGGATGGATGGAATGGATGGAATGGAAGGAGGACGGATGGAAGGATGGATGGATGGAATGGAGGATGGATGGATGGAATGGATGGAATGGATGGAATGGAAGGAAGGAAAGGAATGGATGGAATGGAATGGAAAGGAATGGACGGATGATGGTGGCAATGGAATGGATGGATGGATGGAATGGATGGACAATGGACCGGAATGGACAGGAATGGAAAGAAAGACTCCTCGCCATAGGTGCCAACTCGCACAATGTACCCACAGCCCCTCATTCCCTACATGCCTATCCCACTCGAGGAATTGTGCCCATTCTCTGCTCAACAACCCTTCGGCCGGTTCCATTCTTTCCGGGTTTCAACAACATGTCGGATAAGAAGTCTCAGAGAACTATAGTTGTAGTTCAACACCTTCGAACTTCAACAACAATTATCTCACCTTAGAATTTCTCAAAGGGATGATAACCTACCTCTTCAAATTATCATATCCTAAGATAACCACATACACCAACACAAATGGCTATGGATACAAGTTCATGTACGTCATGAAGATACCAAGGGTAGCTCCATGGTGTGTGAATTCTCATGGATGATTGATTGGATGAATGAATGATGGAAAGAATGATGGATGAGTGTGGTGGAAATGAACTAAGTCCCAACAATATATATATAGATAAACTACAACTCTTGACATTTGTCATGTTGGGAGCTACTTTGGCCCACTTGGACCCAACTTAGAACTTAGAATAAAATACTATCCATACTTTTATGATTTAAGAAATATTAATATAATATTCCTTTTTATTAAGCTCCCTAGCTTAGACCTTTTCCTTAACTTAGCCCTCCCTTCCCCTAACTAGTGAAGTTCAGTACCCCATCTCTTTTATCATTGTCGGTCTATGCTAACGATGTATTTTATATTAATTATGAGATATATACAAAAGTAGGTAATCGCCTTAACATCTAGGCTCTCTAGCCTAATCAAAACATAAGTAACTTCAGCTTATAATAATTCAGCTTCCCACCAGTCTATAAAATGCAACATATACACAAAGGATCGACGGCTTCACAATCAATACAAGACTCAAGTTGTTGTGTGATGGTATCCAAGAATGCACAATTTCCATCATCTTTTACTGTGCAGTGCATGGGTGCACTATGCCATGAAAGGTGCATACAAAATTATATCAAAAACAGCTCACCATCTTAAGTACATTTGCATTTTACATTTACCATTGCCTGGCCTTGTGATACACAATGCCCTGCTAAAAGAGGCAATGGGATTTTCTAAGCCTTTAGCATTCTTCTCCGTAATAAAACCAACCGCCATCAGGATAAAAAAATGAAGTGAAATAAAAAATAAGAAAATCCTTTAAGTAGTCTCTGATGACTAGGACTAGATCTTTCGTCAAATATTTCTTTATTTGATCAAAAGAATTATGGGACTCAACAGTCCATTTAATTTTACTACCTTTCCTCAACATGGTTGTGATATACTTAACCAACTCAGGAAAATTTGACACAAACCTTCTCAAAAAATTATTTTTTCCCATAAAATATTGAACCTATTTTGGATATGAGAAGTGACAATGTTTGTATAGCTTCAACCTTGCTAGAATCAATCCTCACTCCCTCTCACCAGCTGACACAATATGCCCCAATAATTTTTCCTCTTTCATGGCAAACAATGATTTTTTCGGATTCAAAGACAGACTAAATTTTCTGCATTTCAAGAAAACCTTTCTTAAATGATCACAGTGTTCTTTATCAGATCGAGAGAACAATGTTATGTCATCTAAATAGATAACAACAAACTTGTCCTTCTCTCCAATAAATGTTATCTCCATAGCTCTCTGAAAAGGTCGCCCCTGCGTTCATCAAACCAAAGGTAATCTTGGCATACATGAATGTACCCCAAGGAGTGGTAAAGGTCGTCTTCTCTCTATCTTATGGAAAAACAGAGACCTAATTGTATCCAGAAAAACCATCAACCATGGACATCTTGGTTGCTCCTGTTACCCTCTGTAATATGTTCTCCATCTTGGGCAAAGGGTAATTATCCTTTTTAGAGCTTCTGTTCAGATTTCGAAAATCAACGCAAAGTCTGATTTCTCCATTTGTTTTTCTCGATGGGACCAAATTTGCCACCCATTCAGAATACCTCAAAGGAATGATAATTTTTGCATCTAAAATCTTTTTTACCTCTTTCTCCATGACAGGCAGCAACATAGGATTGATTTGCCTCAACTTTTGCCTGAAGGGTTTGGTATCTTCCTTCAATGGGATCTTGTGCTCTATAATGTTGGTGTCATAAGTTCTAAGATCTTCATAAGTCCAAGTGAACACATCAACAAATTCCTTTAACAACTCGGTATATTCTTCCCTCTACTCTCTTGATAGGCTACTTGACAACTTGACATATTTTGGATTCTTTTCTATGCCCAAATTGAACTCAATTATGTCAGCATCATCAGTAGACACTTTTCCCTTCACTTCCACATCATTTCCATCAAATAATCTTTCCAAAGAAACTAGTCCTTTTGGAATGTGATTTCTAGGTAGCTGCACAATATCATGATTAGCAATTTTATTAAGGAAAACATCAACATGAGGATTAATTTCAGAATCATGATCCTGATCAATGTGTAATGCAAAAAAATCATCAACAGTCTTGAGGAATTTTTTAAGTTCTAGAGCATCTCTTAACACCTTCCAATATTTTACATTGTCCAGTACAGAAGGCTTGTACTTGACTTCTACATCATACTTGATTTTAGGTGGTATTGGGATTATGAAATTTCTTGTTGATACAGCCAAAGAATCAGCCATGGTATTCTCTTCTCTAGGAATAAATGAAATGTTAAAAGCTAAGAAAAAATTGTCTACTAAGTCCCACACTTCATTCCTATAAGATCTAAGCCTAGGGTGCTTTGTTTGATAAAGATTTTTAATCTGATGGACTATTAATTCAGCATCCCCAAATACTGGTATTTCTTCTATCCCCGTGTCTTTAGTAGCCCTCAGTCCCAATACAAGAGCTTCATACTCTACCACATTATTAGTAGTTTCAAATTCTAGTTTGTATGACAAAGATATAGTCTCTTGAGTTGGTGAGACAAAGACCACTCCAACACCAACACCTTTTTTAGAAGAGGCTCCATCAAAGAACATCTTCCAAACAGAGGTGGTTAAAGGAGACTCCTCAAAAAAGGTAACATATTATTTTTTTATTTCAAGAGGAGTTTCAGGAGCGTTAGTGAGCTACAAAATGCTAGATCCAAAATTAGTATCAAAAGAAAAAACATGATGATTTGTGGGTTTTTCTTCATCACTAATGATGTAAGACAATTGAGCTTCCCTGTAAATTATTCTATGATCTCCCCTAAAAACGGGAACAATGGCATATGAGATATCCATCTGCAAGGTTCCCCCAAGTATTTTTATCCAAGACCTTGACAAGAGCATTCCAAACTTGGGGGGAACATCAACCACTACGATATCCATGATTATACTTTTCATGGGCAGCTGAAATAGAGTCACAACCAAATCCTTAATGACTCCAAGACACTTCACTTTCCTGGAGTCAAAAGAATATAATTCATGGTAATTCTTTGTGATTTCTAACCCAAGTTCATCCATAAGAGTTTTTGGCATGAGGTTGTGGGATTCCCCTGAATCCGTCAAACAATTATGCAACACCTTATCATGGATATTCAGTGATGTATAGAAAGGAGGGGATGAATCAATTCTATCAACTATCAACAGACCCAAGATCACTATTGGTTTTTCATATTGCAGATTTACTGAATCAGTGGCACTTGGAGAGGCTTCGGGTTGTAACAATTTGGAGAGATATTTCTTAAAATATTCATTTTTTATCAATTCCAAAAAAGGTATAGGGATCTTTATTTTTTGGATCTCATTCTCAAAACTGAAGGAAGAAGAAGACTTCGGGATTTCTTTAGTTTCAGGAGTAGGATTTATGATCAGAACTTGTGGACTTTGAGAGTATTTTTCCTTACTGCTAACTGTCACAGCGTTGGCATAATTTTCTTTTTGGGTAGGTTGATTAGGAGCATCAGTTTTTTCTTCATTCTTCTTGGATCTCAGATTATAACTGTTAGTACTTTCTTTTTCTTTCTCTCCCTTACTTAATTCATTTATCTGGATATCCATCAAGGATTGCTCATAAGGATATTGAGTCAAGTGATGGGATGGGGATGTGTCACCTAAGAAATGAATCTTAGGGATGGATTCTTCCTCCTCTCCTTCTTCATCAGCAAACAGGTTGTTCTGTAAAGGCGTTTGTACCCTTTGATCATCTCTCTCTCTATTTCTAGGATCTCTGGGAAGGACTTGGGGAGAATTATTTGGTCTCCTGAAGTTACCTCTGTTATCAGTATTTTGAGTATTTCTGTAGGTCTGTTTTCCTTCCAGTTTTAATTTCTCTATCTCGGTAGAAAGGGATTTTACTAATTTGGTGAGCTCCTCCACTTGAGGATGAACAGTATGGGAGTTAGAAGTTGAGGCTTCATTTCTGTTTTTTCTTCTATCCCTATCAGATTTTCCTCTAAGTTTATCATATGCCACTATGTTGGATTCTACCTCCAAGGTTGCATCTTGCAAATTAACTAAGGAGGATGATCTTCTTTCTCTCAGTAGAAGGAAAAACTCAGGGTCAAAGGCACTGGCATAAGTAATTTTTGAAGAGGTTTCGGTGGGTTTTATCTCATCAAGAATATTATTGTACATTTGGTTAAATCTTTAAGAAAAGTCAGAGACAGACTCTCCTTCTTTCCTTTTTAGGGATCCAAATTCAGTGATGTAGTACAAAAAGTCATTTTTGTCCCCCCAGTGCCTCAAGAAGTCTTAGTCTAATGCTTCAATGCTAGTAATGGATCCAGGGGCCAGACCCCTAAACCACTTCCTAGCCTCACCAAAAAGGCTTTGGACAAAAACCCTCATCCACACATCCTCATTTTCAATGTTTTGATTATATGCATAGCTGTAGAAAGTAGAAAGATGTTCCTCAGTGGTTATATCTTCTTCTCCCATAAACTTGGGCATGTATTTCAAATAATCTCCAAGAGGGAGAGAATTCACTGGTTGAGGTAAGACAAGAGGAGTGTATCTTGCATCCACTATGGAATCCATCCTATTTGCAGGGGGGTTAAAAACTGCCATTTGGTTTTGAACTCTTGGTGAACAAGGAGGATAAGGTGACTTGATTGTGTGCATATTAGGAGAAGAAGGAAAGTATGAAGGGGGGGTTTCAGTTTTCACAACAAAAGGTTGAGTCTTGGAAGAATATGGTAAAGTCTGTAAAGGGGATGAAGTTTCCAATTCTTTGGCAGCAAAATTTTTAACAGGAAGTGGATTAGCAAAGCCTAAAGTAGGGAAATCTTCAAAACTATCAAGACTGAAACACTTTTCAATGTTAGGGGAAGAAAAAATGTCAATGATTTATTTTTTCAAATCAGTTTCAAAGGAAGAGTATTTGATAGGAAACTCTTCAAAATCAAGTTTCTTAGATACTTCAGCACAAGGTAAAGAAAGCTTACTTGATATAAAAACTAGAGTATGAAGAGTGGAATCAAGAAACTGACCAAAAGCACTTGTAGCAGCAGGAAAAAAAAAATTGGGAAGCTTTTCCCTTCTTGATTATTTTCTCTGGATCAGCCTCAGATGGAACCAAAGGTAGTTGTGGATTTGATCTCGTATGTCTACCTTTAGGTTCCAGAGCTGAAACAATGGAGTCGCCAGGTGCAAGATGCAATCTTCAAGATACTAAGTTCTAATGCACCTTTAGAACTAGTAAGTTGTGTCGTTTAATCCTAGGGAAAATTCTTCAAATCGTCCCCGACAACAGCGCCAAGAATGTTAGCACTAGGAATCACCTTCAGATTGCTTGGAAGGAAATCCCAGTACCCATCAGGTTATATGTGAATGTAAAAGATTTTTGAGGGGTCAAATGGATAAGACTCAAGATGATAATGTTCCAACTCAGAAATCAGGGCTAGCATGCACAAGAAATCAAGGTCTTGGCTAACTTCAATCAATAATTGGTAGTAAGTATGAACAGAGGGAAGACTTCAGTGGGAGGAATGTAGGGGTTGTTGTAAACATCAGGTCTGCAAACAACCTAAGGAAGAAATATTCTTAACACAAGATCTTCTTGAGTTCATAACTTAAGGACACTAAAGAAACATCATGATAATATAATAATCAAACATACACCATAATATCACCACAACCATTCATGTGAATCATTCAAAGCATGAACACTTTAGCATTAGAAGCAAATAATATGGAAAGAGAAGTTGATTTCTATTAACCAAGATATATTCAATCAAGTACATAACCAATTCACAGTAACTTCATCAAAATATTATAGTATGAGGGAGCCTTTCTCGACCATTTGAACCTACTAAAGCATTTCATCTATCTATTTATAACAAAGAGGGAAGCAATAGCTGGAGGTGCGAGCTGGCCTTCTTCCCATGAAAATATCTAAGAATTTATTTCATCTAACAACTTGACTAACAACCTATGCTATAAAATAGGAAAGTGTTGGTGACTAATCCAACCAATCTTCAAACTAACTTGATCCCCCTTTGGTGCACAATTCCTTGTTTGCCATGTGTCTTTCAGGGGCATGTGGTTGTCATCATGATGCCAGCTGTTGTTTCTACAATTCTCTCCATCATCAACTATCTAAAAGTTATTAGCTAGACCCTCTTGGATTCCTGGTATCTGTTGGTAGCATCTTTGGGTAGCATTCTGAGTAACACACTTCATAATGTCTTCACCAAATTTCATGAGACTCTATAGCGCAACCTCAAAACTAGATAGGTAGCAAAATAGGAAGCGCCAAATATTTGTATCCTCTGTGCAGACTGCAGTCTCTGCAGAAATTTAGGTAGATAATTTCGGTAGTGCCACTCTGGTGCGTCTCTTTGCAAATTTTGTCTCTGCCAGAAATTCGGTAGTGAATTTAGGTAGCGCCCGCTGTGTGTCTCTGTGAAAATTTCATGTAGCACCATCAAAATACGCAGCACCTCCACTTGGACATGTACAGAACGAGTAGAAACCTTGAGTAGTAGTAGAACCATTAGCTTTAGGTGATTCAATAGCATTGTAGGTAGAAAACCAGTGGAACACCAAAAATAGACTATTTTGTAGCGCCATAGCGCTACAAAATGTCTGCACTATTACTGTCGAAGGAGTTAATTCTTCATAAAAACCCCAAAACTTTGAACAGTAAGCACTTAGAATCCTATATAGATGGCATAGGTAGTGTTTCAACAACAGTTTATCCTCACAAAAAGACACCATCTTCAAAAATGGGGTTCACCTTTCACCAGCTACTTCGTTACCCTGACACTCTTCCTTGGGGAAGGAGGATCCTCCTTTGGCACAACAGGCTTCTTCCTTTTAGCAGTGACAGGATTCTTCAATGGAGCTATGCTCTCCTTGGCTGCTGGTGTCTCCTTTTCAATAGCATCTTCAACCAATACCTGCAAGTTCCTTTGAGCCACTTCATCTTGAAAATGATGCAACTCTATTTTGAGCTTCCTGTTATGGGACTGAAAGCCTCTGTTCTTCCTGTAAAGGTTTTTGAGTTTCCTATGGAGAGGTTGGGCCTTTCTTGCTGCAAACCTTGTCAGGTCAAGAGTGTGGATGTATCCATCCATGATTTCTTTCATCTTAACCCTATCAGACATGGCTTTTGTTTTCAACTGATCCACCTCCTTCCTAGCATCCCTAAGTTGCTTGATTAATATTTTGAATGTCTGGCTGTCAGATGGAGTAGTGACATGAACAATATCAACAATTTTTTTCATGGTCTCCTCTTCCTGCTGCATAGGAATTTCCTTGTCTATCTCATCAGGCTTCTTGATACCTTTTCCTTTATCTTTCTTCTTTTGCACAGAGGTTTCTTCTTTCTTCTCCATAGGATTTTCAATGCCTTTACCTTTCTTATGTTTTAGGATAGAGGCTTTTGGTAGGGACTGTTCTTCAAAAACCTCTTTAGGAGATAATGATCTTGTGAAAGGTTTCTTGACCTTGGTATTGGCTATTGGAGGAGATGAGGAGAAGTGTGGCTTCTTCCCTTTCTTTGATGCAGTTTTAGTAGTAGAAAGAACTTCTTCTAACTCTAGTGGAGGAGGGGGTGAAAAATCTCTTTGTGGGGAATGGAAAGCTTCCTCCTCAGTTCTTGGGACCTCCTTGATGACCTCTAAATATTGAACATGAACTCTACCCTTTCTCTTCTTACTAGTACCTGCTTTAGCATCACTGGTGGATGATAAAGGGCTTGCTTTCTACGATTGAGGAGTGGCTTCTATATCCAACTTGAAGTGAGAAGCAATAACAAAATGTTCCCATGAGATATATTTCTTACTCGGTTCTTCAGAAACTAGCATTCTAATCAATCCAGAGTGGAAGATTCTAGTATCCACATCCTTAGACTTGGGTTGAATCTTGACTGACATATTACCTATGCTCCTTAGTAAATAGTAGGTTATATTCATTTCAATATTACTAGTAAAATGCAACAGAAGCCTTATATGGTACTGGTATAATGTGTTGAACCTCCCTTCACATGTAAAGTATCTCTGAATAATCCTCAATATCTTGTCAAACTGCTCAATCAACTGATTCCTTGGCACACCTTTAGAAAAATCACTAGCTTGATGTCCAGGCTTAAGGAAATCTTTGGCATAGGCTGCATTCAAAGCCATGACTTTAAACCATTTCTCACATGTGATAGGGATTCCTGTTGCAGCTGAAATAGAGGCCTTAGTCACCTCGAATTCTAAATCCCCTACCTTGGTCTTCCGACCATCAAAATGTAATGAAAACTACCTTGTCACCCCAGGATGACCTCTTTGAATATTCTAGCGGAAAGAGAGGCATCCCACTCTTTGAAAAACTTCTCTTGCCATAAGCTCTATCTCAAAAATATGCATATCCACAGGTTCAGTTGTAACTACCTTGCCCCCTTGTGTGAATTCTTCATCTGATGAGTCTCCATAGATTAGGATGAGAGATTTTTATGGATATGGGGTGGTAATGACCAGGAGGACCTAAAGTCAAGCTTCAAATGGACAATGCTGCACTTTTACAAGAATTTCCCATAAAACAGACTGATGGCTAGTGAGATAAACTTGGTTGTGGAAATCCCTCACTTGGATTTGTGCAGGTATTGAACACTTAGACAATGAGAGGGTATTATGTAATTGGCCTTTGAAACTAGGTAGAATACGCTCGACTCAAGTGTCAAAGGAAGTAGGGGAGACACAATGTGGTTAAGCAGTGCCTCTAGGTAGCACACTGCGTATGAAGAGGATATAATTGTTTAGATGTTGTGAGCTCAGTAGCTATGGTGGGAAGATGTATCAGAGTTTGACATACAGGTATTGAAATTTACAGGTTTGAAAGGAGAGGAGACAAGGATAGAATGGTGTGAGGAAAGGTCTCCTTCAACTATGTAAGATCGATAATCCAAAACTCTAAGCCCTAACTCTCTTTGAAAATTATGTGTAGAGGAGGAAACATGGGATACCTGTGGAATAAAAATTTGTTTGAAGCCCCAACAATATTTCAGGAAGAAGTCACGAACATCTTGGCCTTCGAATCTACCTCATCATTGGATCTAGTAGAAATGTTGTCGACTGGTCAAAACTAGGAGTTTGCGCAATGCAACAATCTTGAGTTTTTCAAAATCACAAACCGTTATCAGAGGTTGTAAATACGAGATATTGAAGGCATCTTTTAACCAACACCTAGCACTGAAAACAAGGAAGATGACATCAACGTTGTAGTCATAACTCAAGGTGTAAAATGATAAATGAGAAAGGCACTACAGAAACTCTTGATCAGTGGGCAACGCTCCATTTCAAAAAATGATTTGACAGGTAAGCAAAGGACAACAAGGCATGGCTACGAGGGCATGAATGAGGAAAATGTTCTGTCAAATCAATCTATTTGTGGAGAGGATCGATCCTAGTGACAAATCATGAGGGGGGATCAAAGTTAAGTCATGAACAAAAACGATCCTAAGTCCAAATTCACATGAGGATCAAAACATAAGTCATGACTCAACACTTTATTTATCAAGGGGGTCCTAACAAACACAATTTTAAAAGGGGTGAAATTTAGAAAATTAAAATCTAAGGCTTAGGAAAAGAGGGAAACAAACTAAAAAAACCCAAGGCAACTTAGTGTGATAACAAGTCTTATTGTTTTCTTCTTGTTCTTTGAGAATTCCCTTTAACTTCAAGATGTGCCTTTGATTCCTCCTAAGAAACTTCTTAGTGTTATCCGAAAGATAGTTATAGTGTGTATAATAATTATCATTGTTATATCTATATAAACCCTCTAGAACTTCCTTTTGAAGTTCTAATAGATTTTCTTCTATTCTTTCCATGGGATAACTACCATCAAACTTTACACAAACTGTTTCTAGATCTTCTTCTTCACTTGAGAAAAATTAAACATCATCACATTTTGAATCGTTGCAATCAAGAGTCTTTGGAGATTCTTAACCTTCATTTGAAATACTTTTGAGACCTTCCTTTGTGCTATCTTCACTTGAAATGTTTTCAAGATCACATTTTGAAATAATACAATCAAGAGTTTTTTACGATTCTTTACCTTTGATAATCTTGATGGAGTGGTCTTCAATATCTTCCTTCTCCTTCTTGCTTTGATATGTCTCCTCTAGCTTTAGCCATAGATCCTTGGCGGAAATGCATTGTCCCATGCTCTCTTTGATAAGGCTTGAGAGTCCACTAAGAATGGTCTTGAGATCCAATGCATCATTCTTCTTTCCTTCCCTTTGAGATGCAAACTTTGACTTGTTTTTCAAAGGAGTTGATCCACCAATGGTTGCCTTCCAAATTGTTTCTCCCATTGTCTTTAAATGTAATCTCATCTCTATTCTCCAAGTAGAATAGTTTTCCTCATCAAGGATTGGATATTCATCATCCATTTGTGTGTCTATGGATCTCCTTCAAGCTTGTTAAGGCTTGTAGTGAAGGCCCGCTCTGATACCAATTGTTGGACACACTTACCACACTTAGAGGGGGGTTGAATGAGTGTGGGGCTCTTTTTCCCAAAACTTCCCTCTTACACAAAACTCATTAATTAGCATTCAAGATTTACTCATTACTTATTGTTGTCATTTATAACCAGTTAGATGTGAACATATATCAACAATATATCATCAACAAATCATCTCCACAAGGAACACAAATAAGACAAGATGTATGTACAATTTTTTTATTTTTTTTTTATTTTTACAAAAACGGGTATGATATTATATTAAAGATGTGGCAAAGCCACTGGTTCTGATTACAAGTTGCCCATGGACTTGGGACTTTTAACCTTAAAACATAGCTGCCTACAACTGCCAGAAATCTAACTGCTAACT
>SNQJ01S0114594.1:0-11406 GCA_010110895.2 Picea sitchensis
AAATTCACCTAACAATATACAACATAAAAAATGAATATTGGTTAATGTAAAGAATATTGATCATACATACTGCATCCAAATTTTACAAATGATCAACTAACAATAAAATAGAGAAAAAAATAAAACATGTATCATCATGTACTAAATGTGACAAAATATATTAAATACCTTAGGAGCTATGTGAAAAAAGTGTTTGAAAAACCATTCATAACCTTTAGGTTCACCAACAACAATATAGCAGAGACAAAACTTGTTTTGGAGCCTTCGTAAAGAGGTTGACTTTCCTTCTCAAGTAAATGTATATCAAAAACACCATCAATATGGTCATCAACATTCATTCCATCATTATTAAATGTCTCATGGATCAATATATTTGTCCCATATTCTTCAAATGTGTTATTAGCATCATCATATTCTTCCATAGTATCATTAAATTGATCTTCAATATTCACTCCATGTTCCTGAATAGGTGCTTGTAAAACCAAATCTTCCTCCACGGAAAGTTCCCTAGGGCATCGTTCCTTTATAATTACAAACAATCAAGTAATATTAGTTTGTACAAAAAATATTAAAATGATACAAACATTTACAAATATAATATAGGAAAACAAATACAAAGATAGCTTAGGTGAGAGTGAGAAACAAAGACAACAAATGAATGATGAAGCTTGTGCAATTTATCAAGATGTTTAGGAATATGTTGAAAAAATATAGGAGAAATGTTACTTTTCTTGACATGTAGAAAGAGAGACACTTTGTGAGATATATAGGCACAACCAACAAAAACAACCTATTCTCATTTCTCCTTCATCATTATGTCATATTATTCCTTGATTTCACTTGGTGACCATGGATTTTAAGTGTAGATTTTAACCTTGTACAATAGTTTACTGCAAACACCCCGGATGGGGTGCCACTTGGAAAGGAAGGGGCACGTGGAGACGCGCAGGGAGAGGCCATTTATGGTGGCCAACTTCCCTCACACCATAGCCAGTTATGAGGGCTCTCACCTCCGTCGGCCTCCGTCCATCGATGGGGCCTCTCACGCGCGAGAACAGGCCAGCCAACCAGAGCATTAAGCTCTCGGCTTTAATGGTTCCAGCCATCATTTATGCCATTATTTGCCTCACCGGAACTCTTAGAATGTATTCGAAGCTCGCCGAGCAGATCAGGAGTAGAAGCGCAGGAGACATCCTGGCATTGGTCCTCATTCTCACTATGCTGCAAGCGAGGGGGAGACCCCGCAGAGGAGCCAGATGGTACGCGGCTGATTCCAGGAGAAAAAGACATAAGCAGTTCGAACGGGCTCTGGTTCTGGCTAAGAGGAAGGGATGCAGGGAGACCATAGCTACAAACTCGCCCCCCCCGGAACTTACGTCGAGGAAATTCCGACCATGGAGCTCCCCCCAGACTTCTCAGAGAGCCGAATGTTTATAGTTCCAGATAATTGGAACCCTCCGGCATGCATTGAAGAAGCAACACCACCGCCCAACTCGAGAGAGACACACGATTCCAGCGACGCTCCTAATGAAGAGTTTGCCACTTGCCTGGTAGAGGAGGAGCTGTCGGAAAGCAACATCGAATCGTAGTCGTAGAGGAAGACGCAGGTTCACCAGGAGACGGAAGCCAAACCAAAGTCGTCGCCCCCGCCACCACTCCTACACCCGGAGCACCTGAACCTGATCTTTGAGGTCTGCAGTCTGGTGGATGATCAAATATTCAGGGCTGTCCGCGTCAGCCAACACTTGGACATGCTATACGCAGCCTACTCCAGTGCCACACCTCGGCGACAATGCCCCACCTGTGCTCAGCTCTATGTCATTCCTGGCAGCAGCGGGAAGGCGAAGGACGATTGTGAGGACTCCGGTGAATAGGTTCTTATGTTTCGAATGGTCTCCAACTCCTTTTCTTTTGATGTTTATCAGAGCAGTATATCTTTTAGTTATTAGCCTGGTTAGCGTTAGCATAGGCCTTGCTACACTGCTAATGAAAATGGACATGCACCCTGGTTTCCTCCGGGCAGGGTGGTGAAACAAGTTGTTTGCTTTTGCATGCTATTTTTTGGACAGGCCAGTTGTCCTGGTTTCCTGCATAGGCGGGACAACTAGCACCTATATGTCATGGTGTATTTCTTTTTTAAAGCTTTAATATAACAGGATTCTCCTTTTTTACTTAAAAAAAAAAATAGTTTACTGCAAACATATTTTCAATAAAAGAACAAAAAAGATACAATGACAAATACACACATTACACAGAGATTTTCACCCTGGAAACCCAAACGAGGAAAATGGACATATTCTATATTCATTCACATCATACATTGTTTACAATACAATATACATATAGGAGCCAGCGGCATCCAAAAACCTAATCCAATGACCTAGATTAGTCAACAACCATAATTCCTTAACTGGAAATAGAAAACCATCGGTGAAAAACTATTTTCTAAAAAAACATCCCTTTGATTCCTAACCATTAACCGACCCCTAACCTATAAACCATTAACCCCTAACCCTTTAATCCCTAGCCCCTAACCCCTCAAACCCTATCCCCCTAATCCTTAACACCTTAACCCCATTCCCCCTAAGCCCTTAAACTCCTAACCCATAAGCCCTTAAATCATAACCCTTAAACCCTTCAAACCTAAAACCTTAACCAATAACCCCTTACCCCCAAGCCCCTAAACTATTAACCCATAACCCAACCTCACCCCTTAATCCCTAACCCTAAACCTCTAACCCCTACTCCCTAAAACCTCATTAACCTATAAATTCCCTAAGACCTAAACCCCCTAAACCTACCTTAAACAATAACCCATTAACCCCTAACCCCTTAACCGTTGATTCATAATCTCTCCTTATTAACCCTTAAACCACTAAAATCTTAATTCCTTACCCCTTACACCTTGTACCCCTAAACCTTAAACCCCTTAACCATTGAACCATACCCTAAACCCTAGTTAAAATCTACATCCTATGTCTACTTCTTCTCTTCATAACTTACTCTTAATTTGTTGTCTACATAGAATATATCCATAAAGAAAAAATAATACATTATTTTTATTCTATATTTAACATATAAACGTTTACAAAAACAATCTACAATATAAAGACATATAATGAATAACTTACCAAGGGACGATATTCAAGCTAGGTCATCAAGGTGTCCATACTCTCTATAATGTCTTTTAGTTGTTTTTACTAAAATTCTCCTTCTATTATAGCACTTAAATATTTTACAAGGGTAATAACATTTTCGATGACCCAAAGCGTCCAATGCATATCTCATGTCTCCTTGTCCTCCTAGAGGAATGTTATGTGACCTTTTTCCTTACTAAACTTTCAGTCATGACGATTATCTTCAAAAATCAATCTTGTTAGTTTAACTATTTGTAATGCAATTAACAAAATAAAAATAAAAATGTATTATGACATAAAAACATCCCTTATAACCTCTACAAACTATCGCTAGTATAGCAACAACGTCGAACGTCTCTAATATTTCAAATTTTTTTAATTATATATCACTATTTTGTCTAACTTCCGACGGCTGTTGACTAGAAAGATGTTGTTTAACAGAAAAATATTGAATTTGTCAGATAAGGTCTCTTTCGTCGGATATTCAACAAACTTCAGGGATTTTTTTTTTAAATACAAAAAATACAAGTAAAACAATGAAAATATCCTTGTGCTACTTTTTTAATATCTAAGACCAAATTGGTCGATGAAGGAAAAAATAATTATGACTGGATTTTCAATTCAGAGTACTAGTGGAGGATAATAATGATATCAAGAATATATATGTTATAATGTTGATTAATAAAAAATAGCCAAATAAAAAGTCATGAAACCTGATAGCACAATTCACATATGGAATCTCCTTTTTGTTGGGACCAATGCTCAACGCATTTCCTGTGATCATACTGTGGAGAAAAAAACACATGTTTTGGATAAACGAGTTAATGATAAAATACATACTCGACACTCATAAACCATTCATTTACCAAAGATGACAAAATATAAACCACCCTTATCTATCCCCCTCAACCCTGTACCTTCAAGGTGTTAGAATAGGAGCAAGGAATCTCCATATTTCCTTTACTTCCCTCTTCCTAACAAATACGAGATTCATCCAGTGTGGCATCTCCACTTTCCAATATCAAAAGCGGAATTAGAAAATCTGCAAATAATTCTCAAATGGAGTGTTGATACTTGTCAACAAAACCAATATTAACTCTCATATTGAACAATAACATATGGTGAATCATATTCATATATATAGTCACAACCAACAAAAAAAACCTACTCTTATTTCACCTTCATCATAATGTCATATTCTTATCTATCCCCCCTCAACCCTAACAAAATATAAACCACCCTTATATATCCCCCTCAACCCTATACCTTCAAGGTGCCAGAATAGGAATGGGGAATCTATATATTTCCTTTTGTGTCCTCTTCCTAACAAATACGACATTCATCCAGTGTGGCATCTCCACTTTCCATTAGTGATTTCTATTTAAACAACAAATGATGATGTTACTAGGAACTGGAATTGATCTTCAAAACTTTAAAAAAAGAAACAATTACCAATATCAAAAGAGGAATTAGGAATTCTCCAAATAGTTCTCAAAAAGAGCATTGATACCAATAACAAAAGAGAAATGAGAAACTCTACAAATAATTCTAAAACAGAGCATCAATACTTGTCAACACAACCAATATTGACTCTTGTATTGAATAGTAGCATAATCCCCTAAATTATTCACCTCTAACCCGGCGTAACCCCTTAATTCCTAACCCTAAACCTCTAACCCCTACTCCCTAAAACCCCATTAACCTTTAAATCCCGAAGGACCTAAACCCCCTAAACCTACCTTAAACCCTAACCTATTAATCCATAAATCCTTAACCAATGAGCCCTAATCTGGCCTTATTAAACCTTAAACCACTAAAATCTTAACCCCTAACCCCTTACACCCTGTACCCTAAACCTTAAATCCCTTAACCACTAAACCATACCCTAAAACCTAATTAAAATCTACGTCCTATGTCTACTTCTCATCTTCTTAACTTACTCTCAATTTGTTGTGCACAAAGAATATATTCATAAAGAAAAAATAATACATTATTTTTCTTCTACATTTAACATATAAATGTTTACAAAAACAAGATGCAATATAAAGACATATAATGAATAACTTACCAAAGGACAATATTCATGCCCACCTTCAACGTGTCCATACTTTCTACAATTGTTTTTAGTTGTTTTTATTAAAAGACTCATTATATTATATCCCCTACATTTTTTACAAGGGAAATAACATTTTTGATCACCCAAAGCCTCGACCAATGCAAATCTCATGTCTTGACCTTGTCCTCCTGGAGGAATGTTATGTGACATTTTTCATTACCAAACTTTCAATGATGATTATCTTCAAAAATCAACCTCAGTAGTTTAACTATTTGTAATGCAATTGACAAAATAAAATAAAAAATGTATTCTGACCTAAAAATATTCAGCCTTATCACCTCTGCAAATCATCGCTAGTATAGCAACAACGTCGAAAGTCTTTAATATTTCAAACTTTTTAAATTATATATCACTTTTTCATCGGACTTCCGGCATCTGCTGACCAGATAGACGTTGATTAATGTACAAAAATATTGACTTTGTCAAAAGTCAGTACATAGATCATTGACTTGGTCAACCGTCAAATATTTGACGATTGTTGACCTGGTCAATCATCAGATATTCGACGCTAGTCTCTTTCATCGGATATTCGATGAACGTCGGGGATTTTTTTTTAAATACAAGTAAAATCTGACAGTACGACCGATTTTATCAGTATTGTCATAGTACGATGTCAGTTTTTTCGCCCATATCTAGTAGTGTTTCATTATAGTCGACAATGATAATAGTATCCAAACCAATTACAATTGATAGACCTCAGGATCTTTCAACAAGTCCTCTTACCTTGATAATAGTGCACAAGGTTTAATTGTTGCTTTCAAACCCAAGATACATAAGATTTGAAAGAAAAATCATGATAACACAAGTTTGATCTCGCCTCTGGCCAACATTCTCCAGGTCCTCCAACCTCCCCTTTTGAAAGCCTATACTCATGCTTCTTTTATAACCATGTGAGTTTGTTTTCCCTCCTTGATCTTTGGCCTCAAATTCTCCCTTTCTAATATGCAATCCAAACTATATTTAAAATTAGAGTAAAATATAAATTGTAAATAAAACTAAATAAAATTAAAATCTAAAAACTAAAATTTAATAAAACAAAACTGAAAAACTAAAGTTATTTTAAATGAAACTAAAACTAAATTAAGAATAAAAAANAAACTATATTTAAAATTAGAGTAAAATATAAATTGTAAATAAAACTAAATAAAATTAAAATCTAAAAACTAAAATTTAATAAAACAAAACTGAAAAACTAAAGTTATTTTAAATGAAACTAAAACTAAATTAAGAATAAAAAAGACAAAAGTAATAAAACATAACTAGCAACAACCACTTTATAAAAGTGGTTGATATAAACCGAAGGGTTTTAGTGTTTCATATAGACATGTTGGTATAATATTTTTTGTCATTTTATGTTTACACTTTAATTTTATGTTTACACTTTAATGTTTCGAAGAGTACATCTAAATAACTAAATAATTTTATTTATAAACAAATATTTTATTAAATTTATTATTAATAATAATTTAATTTGAAAAATATATGTCAATCTAACACCATTAATTATTGTATACCCTCCTTATGCTTTACTTAAGGACTCACTACAGTAATATAAAATATATAGTAAACGCATTGGGCTCCTGCTGCAGATATCTCTCACCTTCTGCATGATGGCCTCGGTAACACACTCTTGATATTTCTCCAACTCAATTTTATCCTATGGTGTGAGTGTGAACCCTGCTCTCATCATAATCATAAACCCATGAATATAATAATAAGAACAACATGAATATAACCCAAAGAATTATTGATATTCTTGATGGTAATCAACGATGGAGTAGCTTCCATAGAACAGAGTGAAATTGCATAAGCACAATCCAGCAAAAGCTATAAATACATAAGAATTCTTCTATATACAGTTAGAGCATGTAGAAAGCATGTAGGAATTCCTCTATAATAGGTGTTGTGTTTTAGGATGCCTCGCATCATCCATGCATGTAGAAAATGAAACATATGGTCAATATGACATGTATGATGTAGGAGAGATAGGGCGAAAGGTGGCAATAACGTAAGTCTAAGTCTAAAGCTGTAAAAAGGTAAATAGTAAAGTAAAGCTGTAAAAGGTAAATAGTAAAGTAAAGTAAATTTTTAATGTGAAGTAAGTTTATTAATCATTTAAATATATCAATCACATGGTCAGATAGTAATTTTTTAATATGATTAGGTAAATGTGAAAATGTAAACATATTAACTGATACATTTTAAAATGATAAGAAATTATGAACATTAAATCCTATAGACCACCAAAAATATGCGAACATCTTCAATTCAATTGCTAACTATAAGATTTGAATTTATAATTAAAAAACGATTAAATGGTCAATTTCCAATAGGTGTACCGTAATTAACTAAAAAAATTATGTTGTCAATTTTCCAATGGGATTTTTATGTTGTCAAATTTGAACCGATTCCTCTTCTTAAACAAATCGACACCTTTTCCTTTGCAGAATCGTTACCTTCCTTGCTATCTAAACCTTATGATTTAGTGGGATTCTAATCTTTGCTGGAAAAATGTGTCTTCATCAACTGGACGCAATACTCAACGAAAAACCATAACTGTTGTCGCACCNAACCGATTCCTCTTCTTAAACAAATCGACACCTTTTCCTTTGCAGAATCGTTACCTTCCTTGCTATCTAAACCTTATGATTTAGTGGGATTCTAATCTTTGCTGGAAAAATGTGTCTTCATCAACTGGACGCAATACTCAACGCAAAACCATAACTGTTGTCGCACCGAATTAACTGTCTTCCCATGGAATAACAGTTATTTCTCTCCTTTTCTTCAGGCGTGAGTTTCTCTCATATTTTTGTGCCAATTAACTTCTATTTGGTGGTTTCCTTGGTGAGTTTCTCTCCTATGGTCATTTGTACTGTCTTTCGCTTGTTGGCCTGCTTCTTCGCCTGTCCAACGAGAAGCTACAAGTCGATCTAATTCTTTTCTTCAAAATCCTTCTATCTCGCCTGACTCTTTATTTTATTTTTCCTCTAAACTGTTCTCAGAAATTTCACCATTGGTGCTTTCTGTATGAATTTCTTGTTGAGTTTCTTCAGCATGATTGTCACTATCTTGCTTAGATGCGTCTGGCATCTCCTTGGTCTGTTTTTCGGCATCTTTTATTCTCTGAATAAGTCGATTTTAAAGTCGCACAAGCAGCAACTTCTGCTGCAATGGAATTATTGTATGGTTGCTTTGCTTCTCCGGAGGAATTCAATAATGCTTAATGGAAAAGCTCTATATCCCACTGGAAGACCAACTAAACCTGCTATTTTGTTGAATTTCTGCAAAACAACTAGATTTTCATGTTTTTTCAGCCAGGCCATCCTGAAAATTCAATGTATCCTTCATCCGGCATGACCGGCATGACCACAAATGGTAGGTGGAGAATCGCCTGAAGTTTCTCATCATTAATAACGTTGACAAATGAATTGTTTGGAGAAGTTAGGAAGATGCATTTTGGCTTCTCCAAACTGAAATAAGATAGTCTTGGAACCTTTATCATAGTTGTCCCATTCATACCATCAAAAGTTCTGATCCTTGCTTTCATTATTTCTCCTGACCATAGCCCGTACTTGAAAACCTTACCTGCTGACAGTTTGCAGCACACACCTTTAATGCGTCATGGAATGAGTGCAATGCGTCATGGAATGAATTTGTTCATTTATTTCACTATGATTACCTTGTTAATAAAGATCTAAACAATATTAACAAAGAAAAGAAGAAAATATAACCAAAATGATAAATTACATTCTATGATGGATCACAAGACAAAACTAAAGTGTAAAATTATCAACTTAAGAATCAATTCAATATCAATAAAGTGTAGAAAACATTCATCATCAATCCTTATTGTCTCAATAAATGTTGTTCAATGTCTCAAAATGGCACTACAAGGTTTCAATCCAAATTTTTCAAACTAAATTTTTCAAACTCGGACCTGCTATTGCAAGCATATTCCTCCTTTTTTTTAAATTACCAAGCATATTCCTCGAGTACCACTTTGCTTTGCTAAGTTGTCATTTCAATCCAATTTTCCAAAGTTCATGTTGCCCCTATCTTCTGGTTCTGGACTTCCTCTAAAACTGTGTCTTTTTCCAAATATGACTAAGCATCTTGTGCTAAGTCCTCTATGGTAGGTACGACCTACTCCTCCTCATCCAACATAGAAGGCTCATAGAGTTTCAAATTCTCCACATTCACTAGTGATTAAATGTGCATGTATTGGGGTACACTTATTCTTTAGGTGTTATCTCCCACATTCTCTAATATCTCAAAAGAGCCATACTGCAAAGCCTTGATCTTCTTTCCTTATTTATCTATAACAAAACTATGTCTCCGACGTTTAATGATTTTTATGTTCTCAATTGATCATGTCATCCTTATACCTTTCTTATGACTTCTTCAACATTTCTTGTACTTGCAAATGGATATACTTAATATTTTCAACAAAATTTTCTTCTCTTAATGCTTCTCATGTGATGTATTCCCTCACTCCTCCTTGTTGTCCATAGACAACATCCAAGGGAAAAGGTGGAAAATACCATTATAGAATTCTTTGTTATAAGAGTGTTGATTATAGATCATATTTTCATCCTAGGTCTTCAAATGCTTCTAGTTGTAACCCACCAAAAGATGCACCAAAGTCTCGTTGACTAATTCTTTCTACCCATATATCCTTGGATGGAATGTTGAGGATCTTTTCAACTGAGTATCTGTCTTCTCCCAAAGTGTAGTCCAAAAGGCACCGGGAAATCTAGTATACTTGTCTTGAGATGATGCTCCTTGGACATATCCTAAGGTGCACCCAAACCTATTCAAAGAACATGTTTGTTTCTTCTTGTCATTTGATGGTATTTTTATAAGGCATAAAAATGCACATCTTTCTAAACCTATCAACTGCCAAAAACATACAGGTAAGGGATGGTATATACCTTGCTTTCTATTACTGGGCTTGCCTATACAACAAATTATGCATCCTCTAATATATTACGCTACATCTTCTTGCATTCTAGGCCAATGCACATACCTTTGTAAGTTAACAACTTCCTTCCTAACACTAGAATGCCATACAACCTTGGAGGTGTGAGCCTCTTTGATAAGTTGCAATATTTCACCTTTAGGAAAATAGAGCTTGGATAGCCTATAGATTAACCCATTCTCGAGATGGTAGTCAACCTTACCATCACCTTCTTCTACATGAATTTGGCCCTATAGTTGTTGAAACGCCCCTTTAAATTCCTCATCTTCTATGTATGCCTCTTTGTATGCATCATGGATAAAATGATACATGTGCATAAGATTTCCCAAAGCTATAATATTAGATATGGGTGGTCTTGAAATAAAGTTTTCCTACTTATTAGTGTTTCCATTCTAATACTTTATGACTAGATGAATCTATTTCAAAAACCCCAACCACTTGTAATGTCTAGTTTATTGAAGCTTACTCTGATCCTACAAATACTACAATGGTTTGTGATCATTGTGAATAAAAGTTTCCTTTCCCATTAGATAGTGCTTCCACTTCTTAACATATGTAGCATAAGTTAGGACTCCCCCATGAAACATTTCAGAATCATAGCATATTGGGTTACCTCCTTGCATTAAAATTTCTCCCATGGCACACCCACTTGCATCTATCTCCACTTCAAAAAGCTTCTATAAGTTAAGGAATGTGAGAATTGGTGCTTGATTGATCTTTCATTTAGTTCGTTGGAATCTCTCTGTTGATTCTTTCCCCACTAGAAACTCTTACCATTGGTTGTTATGGCATGGAGTTGTTGAAATAATGTAACTGCGAAGAGTATTCTTATTATTATTTTGTTATTGGATTAAATCTCCATTGCGTATTAATCGTGTCATTATTATTATTATTGTTATTGGATTAATCCCCATTGAGGATTAATCATGTCGGTAATTGTATAAGGACCAAATCCCCTTTTGCGGATTGGTCATCGGACAATTACAAAGGACAAAATAAGAAATCGGCCCCAACAGTTATAATGGAAGACCCAGAATTAATTAAAGGTGGGTTTACCCACCCAGAGTGAGAGGTCGGCCCTGCCAGTTGTGACCTTTCACACATGCCAGTCTGATATAAATAAGAGGCTAGCACCTCACTTCAAACACACAACTCACTTGCTCATTCTCTTATGA
>SNQJ01S0114594.1:11416-34168 GCA_010110895.2 Picea sitchensis
AGGCTAGCGCCTCACTTCTAACACACAGCTCACTTGCTCATTCTCTTATGAGGCAAGCTGCAATTACCAGTTGGAGAGAGGGAGAAGAGTGACGCATCTCTTGGGGAGGACTTTCTGTATTGGTTTGAGTTATCTCTTGAACATTGTATAAGCTATTTATGATAAGGAATTTTTTGCTGGGTTTTCTTCCCCTAGAGGGCTTCCGAGGATAAATGTTGTGTCTCTTGTGAATGTGTATTTCTCAGTGATCCTGTTCTTATTATGCTCTTATCTATTGAAATGCAAAGAACTATAATAATGGCATAAACATTAACAGGAGTGTCATGGCTACCACCAAAAAGGATGCTATGAAATTATGTAGGTACTGTAAAAAGAAAAATCCTCCAAAAATGTGTTGTATTTTTCCTCATTTTTCATGTCCATTGTTGGGCGGTTTTTCAACACATGGTTTTTGGTGATGGTTTTCGATTTGTGTTTAAGGAATGAGGGTTGTTGACTAATCTAGGTCGTTGGGTTGGGGTTTTGGATGTTGTTGGCTCCTATATGTGTATTTCATTGTAAACAATGTACCACTATGAATGAATATAGAATATGTTGGTTTTCCCAGTTTGGGTTTCTAGGTGAAAAGTATTTGTGTAATGTGTATATTTACCATTGTATCTTTTATTTTCTTTTATTGAAAAATTGTTTGCAGTAAAATATTGTAGAAAGGTTAAAATAAACATTTGGTATCAAAGCTTTGTGGCTTCAAGGGGATGCCTTTGTGGTCAAGGGTTTGGCTCGGGACTGTGATAATCCTTGTTACAATGGGAGATATGTGGTATTGATTTTTTCATGTGAAAAGAAATGGTGAACAGTTCGAAAATGGAGATCGAGAAGTTTAATGGGAAACTTTTTGAGTTGGGGAAGCTCAAGATGGAAGATTTTTTGGTGGACAGAGATCAGTGGATCGTGGTGGATCCAGGTACTGCACCTACAAGAACTTTGGCAAATGAATGGAAAAAGTTGGAAGGGAAGGCGAATAGCATAATCTGGTCGTGTCTCTCTGATTCAGTATTATCGAATGTGTCAAAGGAAGCTACAACCAAAGATTTATGGGATAATTTGGGAAAGTTGTATCAGTTTAAATCCCTAGTAAAAAAACTATTCCTGAGAAATAACTTGTATAACCTGAGAATGAGAGATGGAGACTCGGTGGCAGAGGATTTGAATGCCTTCAATACTGTGGTAAGTCATTTAGTATCGATTGCAATTAAAATTTAAGATGAAAATAAGTGTATCATTTTACTGTGCTCTTTACCAAACTCATGGGATAGTCTGGTTGTGGCCATAGGTAGTAATAAAATTTCCTTGAAGTTTGATGAAGTAGTCTCATCCTTGTTGTCAGAAGGGATGAACGTAAGAACATGGAAGGACAGAGCACAACTGCATTATTTGCAAGAGTATTCTCCTAGGAAAGAAATATATCTAAGTCCTCAAGTTGGATATCTAAGTCTAAGGGAAGATCTAAGTCTCCTAGAAAGTTTGTAAAGGTATGCTGGAGATGTGGAAAAGAAGGGAACTATAAGAAGTAGTGTAGATCCAAAGTTGAGAAAAAGAAGGGATCTGAACAATCTCCTTCTACAGAAGAAAATACTTCCAAGGAAGAAGGAGAGGATGTGTACTTGGCTTCTTCAAGCACACGTGTAGATCATGGGACATGGTTGGTTGAATCAGGTGCATCCTTTTATATGACTCCCCACAGGGAGTAGTTCTATGAATATTAAAGGTATGATGGAGGTAATGTTTTCCTAGGTGATTACTCGAAAACCAAAATCATAGGTCGAGGAAAAGCCAAGTTGAGGCTCATAGATGGAAGGATTAGAACACTACCTGGTTTTCTTCACATCCTAGGATTGGCCAAAATTTTGATTTATGTAAGAAAAATGGACGATGCAGGGGTAAAAACAATATTTGAAAAGGAAACTTATAGGATGGTTCGAGGAGCAATGTTGTTGCTGAAGGGAGTTCGGTTTGGAACTTTGTATAAGATACAAGGAAGAACTATTATTGATGGGTGTAATAGTTCCATTGTTCCTGATATTGGAGTTGAAGAAGAAATAACTCCTACAGTCTCTAGAGAAAAGGTTATGCTGTGGTATCAAAGATTGGGGAATATCGGAGAGAAGGTTCTTCGACTACTACATGGTAAAGGTATGGTTGAAGGTATGTCTAACTTCTCTCTAGATTTTGATTTCTGTGAACATTGTGTATATGGGAAGTAGAATCGGGTAAGATTCCCCTCTGCTGCAACAAGGGTAGAAGTAATTTTACATCTATTTCACAGTGATGTGTTTGGATCTGTGTCAGTTCCATCATTGGGAAAATATGTGTACTATGTCTCATTTATAGATGAATTCTCGAGGAATACCTAGATATATTTCCTTAGGAAGAAATAGAAGTCTTTGACATGTTTAAAGAGTTTAAGGTTCTTGTTGAGAATCAAACTGAGAAAATAATTAAGGTGTTGAGGACAGATATTGGCGGAGAGTTCTGCGGGAATGAATTTGAAGAATTTTGTAAGAAGTGTGATATGAAAAGGAAGAATACTACTTTATGTACACCTCAACAAAATGGAGTTGCAGAAAGGATGAACAAGACGCTGATGGAAAAATCAAGGTGCATGCTTAGTTGTGTCGAGTTAGGGAAAGAATTTTGGGCAGAGGAAGTGGGTACTTCATGTTACCTGATCAATAGATCACCTTCATTAGCATTGGATGACAAGACTCCACAAGAAATATGGACTGGTAAGAAACCTTCTCTCACACATCTCAAGGTATTTGGTTGTGAGGCCTATGTTCATGTTCCAAAGGAAAACATGAGTAAGCTAGATAAGAAGGCTAAAAAGTGTATATTTATTGGGTATAAAGATGCTCTCAAAGGTTATAAGCTTTGGAACCCAGAAACTAAGAAGGTTGTGTATAGCCGAGATGTGGTATTTAGAGAAATGAAGGATGTTGTTAAACAGAAAGTCCTACCAAGTAAGGAAGAACCAGAGAAAATAGAGTTTGGTTTAAAGGATGATGAATCGAACTCTATAGAAGAACAAGAATTAGAAGAAGAAGATCATCATACTCCAGTATTGAGATCTGTTCGAGAAAGAATGATACCGGAAAGGTATAATCCATCTTATTTTAGTTCAAATTTTTCTTTGTCTATTATTGATAATGATCCCAGAACTGTCAGGGAGGCATTGGATTTAGAGAATGGAAAGCTCTGGAAAAAGGACATGGATGAAGAAATCACAGCCTTGGATAAGAATGAGGATTTGGATCTAGTGGAGTTTCCGACTAGAATAAATCTCATTGGAAGCAAATGGGTATTTAAAAAGAAGTTGAATGTAGAAGGAAAAGTGGATAAATACAAAGCTCAATTAGTCGCAAAGGGTTATTCCTAGGTAGAGGGAATTGATTTTGGTGAGATTTTTTCTCCTGTTTCCAAGTTAACTTTTATAAGATTTTTGTTATCTGTTGTTGCTGCATTTTATTTTGAAGTATAACAGCTGGATGTGAAAAAAACATTCCTATATGGGGATCTGGAAGAAGAAATCTATATGAAGCAGCCAGAAGGCTTTGTTGTGAAGGGAAAGAAGGAGTCAATATACAAGATAAAAAATTCCTTGTATGGTTTAAAACAATTAACAAGGATGTGGTATCAAAAATTTGATATTTATACGTTGGCACTTGACTCCACAAAAAGCAAAGAAGATCATTGTGTGTATTTTAAATTAATTGGTGATCATTTGATTTATTTTGTCTTGTTTGTGGATGACATGTTGTTGATAGGAAACAACAAGAAGATTATCCAGTATGTGAAAACTCAGTTGTCCTCTAAATTTGACATGAAGGATCTCAGTGCTTCAAAATTCATTTTGGGCATGGAAATTGAAAGAGATCGGAAAAAGAGAAAACTCTAGTTAAATCAGAGAAAATATGTTGAGACAATATTGCAGAGGTTTAATATGCAGGAATGTAAATCGGTCAAGGTTGTTATTCTTGTTGGTGTAAAGTTATCTACAGATCAATGTCCCAAGACATAGGAAGAGGAGGAGAACATGTCTCATGTTCCATATGTGAGTGCAGTTGGAAGTTTGATGTATGCAATGGTCTCTACTAGATCGAACATTGCACATGCAGTGGGAGTTTTGAGCAAGTATATGTCAAAACTAGGGAAGGAGCATTGAACAACAATAAAAAGAGTTTTCAGGTATTTGTGTGGCACTGCTAGTTATAGATTGTGCTACCAAGGAAGACCAGGAATGGACAAAGTGTTGGACATACATGGCTTTGTGGATGTAGACTGCGCTGGAGATTTGGATCGTAGGATATCTACAAGTGGGTATGTGTTTAAATTGTTTGGAGGAGAAATTAGTTGGATGAGAAAAATATAAGTTGGAGTGGCACTTTCAACTACAGAAGTTGAATACATGGCATCCACTCATGCAAGTAAGGAAGCAATATGGTTACAAATCTTGTTTCTAGGTCTTGGGTTGGTATAGTAAGTTGTAAAGATAGATTGTAACAGTCAGAGTGAAATTTTTATGGCGAAGAACCCGACTTATCATTCAAATACAAAGTATATTGATATTCAATATCACTTTGTGAGAGACATGGTTGAAGAAAAGAAAGTGTTCTTGATGAAGCTGGACACTTTGAAGAATGTTGCAGATTCATTAACAAAATCTGTGAGCACTGAGAAGTTCTCTTGGTGTACAGGATACATGGGCATTGTTGCCCTGGATTGTTGACTATGTAACCCTATAAACTCATGTATGCAAAGAAAACAACAAGTGGGAGAATGTTGGGTATGTATTATATTATTTGCACGAATAGCTCTAGTTTCTACTACGTTGTGATGGGTGCACAGAAGGGTTTGAAGGGGGCGATATCCCCCCTGCACAAGGGTTCGAGGGAAGTTCCCCCGAGAATTTGTTTTACCTCAAGAAACATGTCACATTTTTTCCTCATTTTTCATGTCACCTTGATTGTTTTGTCCATTGTTGGGTGGTTTTTCGACACATTGTTTTTGTCGATGGTTTTCCATTTTCAGATAAGGAATTAGGGTTGTTGACTAATCCAGGTCATTGGGTTAGGGTTTTGGATGTCATTGGATCCTACATGTATATTGTATTGTAAACAATGTATCACTATGAATGAACATATAATATGTTGCTTTTCCCGATTTGGGTTTCCAGGGGGAAAATCTTTGTGTAATGTGTATATTTCACATTGTATCTTTTATGTTCTTTTATTGAAAATATTTTTGCAGTAAAATATTGTACAAGGTTAAAATATAAACTCCTAACTTTAGTCACATTAGTAAGAACTAGCCATGTTATGAAGGCCTCCATCTTTTCAGGATCTATCTTGAGCTCCCCTTCACCCATACATACCCCAAATACACCAATGATTGTTGAGAAAACTCACATTTCCTGAGGTTAACAAGTAGTTAGTGCTTGTTTAGAGTCTCTGACAGCTACATGAGATGTGATATGTTCCCCTCTGATATATAAACCAATATATATAAAAAATACACTACAAAAATGAATATAAATCTGGGTACAATACATCATTCACGAATGTCATGAATATAGTTGGTGCACTACATAAACTAAATGGAATTCCAAACCATTCATACAAACCTTCCCTTGTCTTAAAAGTGGTCTTCCAGGTGTCTTATTCTTTAACACATACCTAGTGGTATCCTAATTTTAGATCCAACTTGGTGAAGTAGTTGGCATACTACAACTAGTCTAACAAATTATCAATCTTGGGAAGAGGTGTTGGAATTATTGTCATTGGTGTAGAAGGATTAATGATTTCATTGATTTCATATTATGGAATAAAACTACAAACATAATTTCCAATATTGATTTATATATATAGGTTTACAAGTATATTAAAAAAGGGTTGGATGTGAAAAAGTAAAATGTGAAATGGTGGTTTCAAACCCATGGGTTTAGGGTATTTTCCCATGGTTTGGGGTATTTTCCCATGGTATTGGGAATTAATTATTTGATTAAGTGACATTTCCTTTCATGAAAGGTTGTCAAAAAATATAAAAAGAGAAAGCATTAAGAGAAGGTGTGTGTGAGAGAGACAAAAAATGGATTAGAAAAGATTGAATCATGAAATCAATTTGAGGTCATATTAAAACTTTAGTGATAACCGTTTTTCTAAGTCATTTCAAACCCTGTGATTTGGAAAAGACAGAGAATATATCTTGGTGACCTCTGGTGAAAATTGTAGATTTTGGTTCATATACTTTTAGACATATGCATTGTGGAAGTTAGGATTCATAAATTCTCCTGAAATAAGTTTCAAATAGGTCATATTGGAACTTTCACTATAACTTATTCTCTAGGATGTTTCAGACCCTAATATTGTGTATAAAAAGAGGAGAGATATTTATTTACATGTGGTAAAAATTTCATATCTTGGTTCGTTATACATTTGGATATATGCCATGTGGAAGTCAGGGTTCCTAAATGCTCCTGAAATTGGTTTCAAATAGGTCATCTTGGCACTTTTACTATAACTTATTTTCTGGGATTTTTCATACCCTGAGATATTTCAGAGATAGAGGAGATATATTGGTGTACATGTGGTAAAAACATTAGATGTTGGTTGGTTATAATTTCATAGATATTCTCTATGGAAGTTAGGGGTTCCTAAGTGCTCTTGAAATCAGTTTCAAACAAATCAGCTTGGAACTTTTTCTATAACTTATTTTTTGGGATGTTTCTATTGGAGATATTATACACTAACCAAGGTAATTATTTCCTAAGGTTGATATTCCAATATTGAGAACTCTTCCTTAGATGGGAATATTCTCTCTATATAATATTCCCCTACAAAATAGGGTGTTTCTCTTCAATTCAGAGTTAGTTACACTTAGTTAGACTAGTAGAAGTCACTCATGCATGGAAACCTTGGTTTTATCACCAAAAATTGAAAGTGTTTCTCTCACTTCCACATGTGTGACTCAGTTAACTAATGATTGCATGGATCGGTTAACTAGGACTAGGTGGCATATTACTTCATTTTTTTTTCAGTGAATGTCTAGATCTCTCTAGATCACTACTATGGTGCATCATTTAATCATGTAGCCTATATCTATTGTAAATTATTCACTCTTTGAGTGTAGAATAAAGATAATAGAAATTCTTTCATTACTTTCTCTCATTTTTCTCTTCTCTTCACACCATTACATGTTGTGTATGATTCATTGTTAGTTAGATATTTTGTGCAAGTATCTCAAAAACTCTATATGGTATCAGAGCCCACAAGCTGCTAGCAAGGATTGTCACTATCACTCTACATGGTATCAGAGAAACTTATTTTTGTTCCTTTTCATTTTTTCTTCTTTTTTATGCATTATACTTTGAGGGGGCGTTTTCCCATCAGATTTTCCCTCTTTCCTCTATTTTTAGTGTTTTATTCTTAGATGCATTGTACAATGGGTACCTAATATGGCCTTATTTTTCGAGACCCATTCATTATATAAACCCTAGTAGTGTTCATGGGGGGTGTTGGAGATATTACACACTCACCTAGGTAATTATTTCCTAAGGTTGATATTACAATATTGAGAACACTTCCTTAGATAAGAATATTCTCTCTATAGAATACCCCCCTACAAAATAGGGAGCTTCTCTTCAGTTCAGAGTTAGTTACTCTCAGTTATACTAGTAGAATCCACTCATGCATGACAACCTCAGTTTTATCACCAACAATTTCATTTGTTTCTCTCACTTCCACATGTCTGACTTAGCTAACTGATGATTGCATAGATCCGTTAACTAGGACTAGGTAGCATTTTACTTTGGTTTGTGTCAGTGATTGTCTATATATCTCTAGATCACTACTATGTCCTATTAGTTAATCATGTAGCATATATCTATTGTAAATTATTCACTCTTTGAGTGTGGAATACAAATAATACAAATTATTTCATTATTTTCTCACATTTTGTCTTCTCTTCACACCATTGCATGTTGTGTATGCTTCATTGTTAGCTACATATTTTGTGAAGGTATCTTAGAAACTCTATATTTTCATACCTTGAAATTTTGTAGAGATAGAGGAGACATATAGAAGTACCTTACGTAAAAAATTCAGAATAATATTTGCAAAATTGGATACCTGGCATGATGTACACGTTCGTTCTTGGGAAGAGTCCCAAAACAACAAGCTTTGGGAAAGTTGTCATTTGGAAATTCAAATTTTGGTCATAACTAGTAAAGGAAGAAGTAATGAGAAGACCTAGTGAAGGAAAATGTAGTGAGTAAACCTAGTAAAGGAAGAATTAGTGAGAAAACCTAGTGAATGAAGAAATAGCAAGTAGACTCAGTGGAGGTTGTGACAACTACTCTAGAAAACACAACAGATCCATTATTTAACCCAAAGGATATCACAGTGTATTGGTAGCTTCCCCATTCTGTCACAAATTTCATCTTATGTCTGTCTTATGGAAAAATATTTATTTGATAGTATCATGAAAATACATCAGTGAACGAGTAGGCCTCCTACCCTCCTACATTTTCTAATACTTCATCTATAAAGGGGGTCGAAAAAGGGTCATGTAAACAGGCATCGTTCAATTTCCTTAGGTCTACACAAATTTTAATACCCCCTTTTTTCTTATCTTGAGATACTATTGGGATTATCCATTCAAACTCTCTAAGGGGCTCAATGGTACCATCTTCTATCATTATTTGAAGCTATACTTTCAATTTTTCATTCTACTTCAAATTCAATCTGTAAGGTCTTTTTCTTACTAGCTTAGCATCTATCTTTAATGGGATCTTCATCTCGCCCAATTCCCTAGTTATTTCCTTCATCTCTGAATATGTTGTTGAAGAGAGATCTTGATACTCGTGCTATAGGTTTACAATCTTTTCAACAATCTCATCTTTCCAATAGTCACCAATATTCATGAACTTTGGTTTCTCTTTCATGCCAATATTCACTTTGTGCACTCTTAATAGCTTTGCACATGCGTCAGATTCGAGCTCTGGACCAACTATTGTGCGCTCCCCTTCAGTCTCTGGTACTTTCACATTTCTTGGGTCTTTCTCCTCTTGATATTCTTTAGTAACATTGTAACACTCTAGTAGTTCATGGATTGTCGCAGATTCTTTGTGCTCACTACACGTAGGTACTATTTCTATCTGGTCTTCTTCCATAAAATTATTTCTTATAATTATTTGCAGAGTTGCATCTTCTAAGGGTGACTTAGCTTCAAAACTAAATGTTACCTTGAAATTTTGGGTGATCTCTTCCCAATATGTTGTCCCTCTGCGCACTTTTAGCTCTAGATACCTGCTCTTGGGAACCGTCTCAAGTGTATGTATGAACATGTTCTTCCATTCTTGCTTTGACACCTATATCCAAGTTATCATACACTGTGCAACATGATCCATCAAACTGTTCATTCTTGTATATTTGTGTGTAATGTCTTCACCTTCTGCTCCAAATATGATCTGCATCATCCTTTTACAATGCTATCAATCCTCTATTCCTTCTTTATGTGTTTCCCACCATCTCGTTGGGGTTTCTCTCAGTGAAAAATCTAATGCCAGTAACTTTTTTTATTTAGGAATCTAAAAATCAAATTATTTGACAAAATAACGTACCTCGGTTAATCCATTAAACCATGGTGTATCACATACCTCTATTCTAATCCAGCGCAAAGAGAGAGTAATGCGAGCACATATTATCGTTGATACTTCCTTCAACCAGTGCTACCAATGTTCAAGTCCTTCCCTTGAGTCTAATGCACAAGAGATAATGCTTCTCTAACTAAGTGCACCATTTGCAGTAGGATTGACGTAATCATCCATGCACGTGATCTAATTGTGTAGTGACGTTTAAGCCTCCTCCTTCAAAAATAATTTTTGTCTTCTTCAAGTTAATAATCACATGGTTCTCAAAGGCCCAATCCAGTCTGAGCAGTTTTGGATACGACCGACCATTATCCATGATTTCAATGTCCTCAAAGTCAGCTACGCTACACACTTCATCTATTTTAACAGGTACTCCTACCAGTCTCTCGATCAATATTATCTTATGTTGGTTTTCCAATTTAAACTGAATAGTTGACCAAACTAGCTTCAGTTTCCCCATAATTTCCCATGTTTGTCTTGGAATAACATTTTCATTAGATCATAATTCCAATATGACATTATCCATGTCATACTCTCCTATATGTGCATTTGATTTGAATTCTCTGTCTATCCTCTTCTTGTGCAATACTTGGTTCATTGCTCTCTGTGTCGTAGGTACTTCTTTGTCTTGGGTGCACTGATCGATCGTCCCATGTAGTGCATTCAATGATGTTTCTTCCTTCATAAGATCTAAACAACTCTTTATAAAGTCTTTCAAAGTGTTTACCTTCTGAAATGACCTTTCCATAATGGTGTGATCATAGACTGACAACATATCATATACTGGTGGCATCTTTGACGTTGATGTTATCTAGTCTAGTCCTAGTATTTCCTTCCTGGATTGTTGATATGTCTCTTTCTCTTTCTGTGGATTAAATATTGGCACGGGCTCAACTAATTTCCTTATCCATTCCTCAACCCCCTTTCCCTTTTTTGTCACATCTAGTCCAATTCTTATTCCTTTGTATGTAACGACTACTACTATGGGATAATCGTCACACTCCTCGTCTGTTATCATCTATAGGTTTTGGTTTTGATTCTAGTTCCCTCTTTCCTGTCATTTCGCTATCAGTTGAGGAAAATATTATATCGCATGGTCCAATTCTCTACAATACGTGCAAGGATTCAGGCCTCTCTTGCTAAATGTCCTAGTTGATTGCAATTATAACAAATGATTGGTCCTATACCTCCTCTACCAAATCCACCTCGTCCTCGACCTCTGCCAAATCCTCCTCGTCCACCCTAGTTAAATCCTCTTGGATTATTTTATTTTGGAACCCCTCCTTATGCTGCGGCATTTTATTCTTGGATTATGTATGCATATGAAGTGCTATCTCTCATTAATTCGAATGCACAACAATATTTCTCATCATGTCCTACATATTTGCAAAAGTTACAGAACAAATTCAAAGGCGTACTCTGGTACTTTTTCAATAATGGACAAACACTCATATGATGTCCCCATCTCTTTCATATTTCATAATACCCTACTCCTCCTTCCAAAGGGTTTGGTTCTCCTATGGCCATATACTGTGAAAATGTTGGGCATTCTTCCTTCTGATGGCCTTATGTCTTACATGTAATACACCAAACTCGTTCATGCTTTTCCTTTTCCTTCGTTATTTATGACAACCAAATCCTTAGTAAAACCAATTGTGATTGTACTTGTGTCATCTCCTACACGATATGCTCCTAACTTCATCACAATATATAATACTTTTGGTTGTGACATGGTCTTTTACTGGTTCAACGGATAATGAAAGTGCAACAACAAACCTGCAATAAACCATTCTCGATGCTTTTCATCAGGAATGTGAAATGTTAATCTACCCATCACATCTTTAAATCTCTGGTCATAATCCTAAAATTTCTCATTTTGTACTTTCTTAATCTCTTTCATCTCTGTGATATATTGTGACTCAAATTTCGGCTTCCAAAATTATTTTAACAAAGCTTGTCCAATCTTTGCTAGTGTCCTTGGTTTTCCTGTTGGTGTAGTTTTTTTATACTTAATGTACCATAACAGTGGACGACCTCTGAACATTATGGCCAACTGCACAATATTTTTCTCCTCATCCCAGACATTCTTTGTAGTCCAAATTGTGGCGCATACAAATAGATGTTTATCTGGGTCCTCCAACCCCGCTCCTTGAAATTCAGGCATTCTTAATGTATGATCTATTCCTTCCATTGTATTATGTGTAGTACTTACCTTTTTTTTATGTTGACTGACTCTAGTTCGTTGTGCTACTTCCATTATTCTAACTATTGTTTTGACTTCCACTATTCTGACAATTGTTCTAACTTCCTTCCACTAGAGGGTCGTGGGTTCGACACATATTCCAATCTAAGATGGACTTCCTTCTTCCACTAGATTGTATTAAGGATCATTTTCTTTCTCTTTCCTTTCTCTGTACGGTGTGATATGAAGTATTGTGTAGGGGTCTCTTTTATCAAACACTCTATGTTGTTCTTCTCTCTCAACCAAAGTCTCCTTCTTACTATACCTAAACCGTTTCCCACTGCGCAATACTCCAATCTCTAAGTCTAATTCAATGTATTCCTCTCTCAACATCCTCAGTCCATATGTTCCTTACTTATCCTTTTCATCTCTCTCAGACCATCCTCTAGTCATCCCCCAGTCCCCCTATGTGTGTGAAGGTGCCTAGAAATCATATTCCATCTTCGTGACATTCTTGTCACACAATAACATTTTTATCCAGGTAGACAATGCATTTAGATATCTTTCGCATGGACCCTTTAAAAATTCCCTCTCTGCGACACTATAAGACTGGGTACAATCTATTGCAAACTCTGTAATGTAACCCCCCAATACACTATGCAACCAAAACTCAATTGTGAAAGAAAACATATTACTTAATGTATTCAAATTCTTGATCAATTCAGGGGTCCAATTTCTTAGATCCTTAGCTATATATCTCCCAACATTCTCCAGTAGCCTTTCTAACCATTTATTCAAAATTATCAAAACTTTACCAAAGAATATTTCATGAAGATATATGAACACATACCTTTGCAACCAATGCTCATCGTTGAGCCATGGGCTCTTATTATGTTCTCTGGAAAATTATTGTGGCTTCATTTCTAACCAAACTGTGATCTCTTCCTTATTCGAATTCCAAAACATTTGGAATTCCCCTCAATTACAGATCCTGGTCACGACAACAAAACCATTTGTTGATGCGCAGTGGGAAGAGCCGGAGTTAATCATCAATATACCAACAAAACCCTTAGACATCGACCCTTTCGGCATCACCTGCAAGCAAGTGAAGTCTCACCCAAGGCATATAGAGGGGCTGCATGAACCAAGGTTCTGCAGTGATGAGGGGAAGTGAGGCATTCAACATGTATTTACTAACCATCTACTCATGTGCGTAGTGTCCATTAATTAACAGTTATTTATCATGTGACATACCTTGTGTGCGACATTACTTTACTTGACATACATTTGTTCCCAAGTTACTTCAGTGCGCAACATTATAACATCATATATGAATAACACATTCAACATACTTAATCATTTATCATCGTTGCACAGTACCAATAAACATCATAACAGGAAAAAAAACACATCGCAACACAAGGGTTTAACGTGGTTCACCCAACTTGGGCTATGTCCACAACGACTGGCTTATTATATTAGTCATTGATCATCTTCTTACAGTTGTGCACTGCACTACAAAAGATGCAATAGTAACATTACCAAAACATGTCTAGTCGTTCTACTGCAGTGTGAGCCTCACTCCTCAGTCATAACTCAAAACTTCTCCAAAACTCGAGTTAACTTACCCCAAAAGCACTAATAAATTTTCATATCTCAAACCCTTGGAGCCTATTCTACCTAAAAACCCTTTATATATTTATACATCTAAATAGGGATAAGACCATGATTACAATGTGGACAAAATGTCCCAAAAACCCAATATTCTATAATCATTTCCCACCTTTTGTTGTCACTTTATAGCAGTTCCTCCTATCACGTGATTTGACTCCTTAAATTCCACTCCTGTCATGAGCTCTGGTCCATCTTCTAAATTCCTTTTATTCTATGGTTATTATGGCACAGATCCCAAAACTTAACCAAAATTTATCCAAAATTTATATCCAACAAGTTAATACAATTCAATCTTTCTCTCAAGCTTGTCTCTATTATCTTCTATCTCATGCAGGCTTTGTGTGTTTTTTCTACTAGTTAGGTTCACTATGAAAACTTCACACAATGATTGGGGATTTCATAGCTGCAAATAATACTTTATCTAGTCAAACTTCAAATATAAATGCACATGTTGTTGGGACTTCCAATCTAATCTATAAACAAATGAAAATGTTGAGATGTTTATCAATGTATCTATCATAGGAAATAATTACAGTGGGCCTTCAAATATAAATTGTATGATCGACTGATTTAACTATGTTCGAAAGGTAGGTCTTGTTAGGGAAATAAATCATTAGATGTTAGGATTTAATATCTTGGTTCTAATAAGAAAATAATGCACACCTATATCTATTGATTGTCATTTGGAGATGTATGAGTATTTGCATACATTTTTACAAAATACTATTTATAGCCACTATGAGTGCCCAAGAGTAATGTTCATGCCATGATTTTACTTCAAGATAGTCATAGTATTTGTTGTGTTCACTTAAAAACAATACTATATAAGGTTGTAGAAACCTATTTCAGAATCTATTTTCTCCAACATATTGAGAATGTGAGCAAGCCTGTAAATTGAATATTATTGCCTGATAAGTATTTGCAATGTTTAGATGAATTTTACTAAAATTATGGCTCATTACATGAAGTAGGGTTCTCGTATAGTTTTCCTTAATACCGAGCACTCTTTTGGATCTTGTGATCATTTTTTAAATTATTTTGGTTGTATAGTGAGATGAAATTGAGTTGTCACAGTTTAGCTTGATCTTTAATTATATCGTTTATTTTCAACGACTCCATTATTTCATAATAGGGAACCTTAGTAGGTACGATTTTGGATTGAAGAAATCAACATGAGAACCAAATGAACTTCTTCATCTACTGCCTAGTTTTTTTGTGTTTTTAGCAAGAAATATTTTTGTATGCTAAAATGTCAAATTATCCTTGCATAATGATTGAGGGAGTAGGGAGAATGGTGAAATATTATGGAAATATTTTATTTTCTTTTATTTACATATGTGGGTGCATTTGTTCTATTTCCTTCCAATAGCATTCGAATATTGAATGTGTGCTTTGTGAAATTGATGTTGTAGTTGAACAACTAAATGCATTCAATAGTAAATTTCAATGCTCATTACACATTTCGGCAGGGACATCACCACTGCAACCACATTATGAGCCTCCATTTCCTTGAAAAACATGTGGCCACTGTCTCCACTACCTTGAAAACATTTCATTCATAGTAGGGCCTCAAAAATACTCGTGACCTTGGTGTCCAAATCAAATTTTTAGATTAGTTAGATGGAGGAGAAAATCCATACTAAAGAAAATGGAAAGACACCTATTGTTGGAGGAATGACATTGGCGGTATGCAACTATAAAATTGTAAGTCATTCATTCAATCATTCAATCAAATTACTCTAGATCAAAAAATTAAATTTAACTTACCATTCAAAACAGTATTAGTCCCTTAGTTGATTGCTTAAACAACATTTAATTAGCTAATAAAAAGTGCACTCCAAAGCAATGAGAATTTAGCAGATTTATATATTTGATCTTGGTTTTTTTTTTTTATCTTTGAGGACTCAACAAAACATCATCGATTTGTTGAACTAATAAAGTTCATGCATATGAAATCCTTTCCAACAATGGAAAAACATCATTGATTATGCCTATATGGTTTCTTGTTGCATATGGATAAATTAGAGGAAATGAGGTAAGTGTTAATCTAACTATTGATAAAACAAGAAATAATAGTTATTATTTGTTGGAATAACACTCGGTTGGAGTATTGGGCAACAACTGTGGGTGGGATTCTCTTGGATCTCAGAGGAAATGCAATTATTCACTATGCCTAGGACCTGGGGACAATGACAAATAACATAGCAGAAGCATACGCTCTTTATGTAGGTCTAAAACTAATAAGAAATCACAATACCCCTCAACTCTCAGTCTTTGGCAACTCAATATTAATAATCAAGGAAATTGTCAGCAAACAATACATGGAAAAAAATCTTCTAAGTGGTATTATTCAAAGAATCACCATCCTAACTCGAGAGTTCAATGAAATAAATCTCTACCATGTTAAAAGAAATCTAAACCCCCATGTTGACCTTATTGAAAAATAAGGGTCTAGAATGAAACAAGGATAAATAAAATTAAATAATGAAAGGGGGGATTTCCCCATCCCCTAACCCCTAAGTCATGACACAACGGGACCTCTCCCATCATCCTGCCAACTGCAATGATTTCGTACCTTGGACCTCCCTCATATGTGTGAAGGGTGATAATGTCAATGCATGGTTTAATGTGGATTGTGTGAAGCCTCCTCATAGCTTGAGTGTATCTAACACTTTAAGAAAACACTCGAGCTATGACATGAAAAATTTATGTTAAGAACCAAATATCAAAATCCCATAAAAAAACCTCAGAATAAGTACTCAACGCCTTGACAAAGAGACAATTTCAAATAATAATCCTCTTCGAGAGGGAAACCTCCTTATACACCACATAAATTTTCAAATACAAGATGATTCTAAATGAAAATCTCTCCTTGTTATATATAGGAGACTAGGAGGTACAATTACAACTAATGGACCCAAGCCGACATAAATAAAATAACATTACTAATGTAATATGCCCAAATTAAGGGGTATTGTGCCATTATTTAGGGCTTAACATGCCCCTCCCCTTCAGACAAGTGTTGTCCACAATGCTTGAGTAATTATGGATTCTTATATACTATGACACATAAGTTGGAGTGTTATATTTTTTTCCTCGGGAAATGTGTCACATTTTTTCCTCGTTTTTCATGTTGCCTCGATTTTTGTGTCCATTGTTGGGCGGTTATTCGGCACATGGTTTTTTCCGATGGTTTTTTATTTCCGGTTAAGGAATTAGGGTTGTTGACTAATCCATCTCATTGGGTTAGGGTTTTGGATGTCGGTGGCTCCTATATGTATATTGTATTGTAAACAATGTATCGCAATGAATGAATATAGAATATGTTGGTTTTCCCGGTTTGGGTTTCCACAGCAAAAAAATCTGTGTAATGTTTGTATTTTCCATTGTATCTTTTTTGTTCTTTTATTGAAAATATGTTTTTAGTAAATATTGTACAAGTTTAAAATATACAATAATTTCTTCTCACCACAGTCATGTCCCTTACTGTACTTGTTGTCACAATTAAAGCATAAACCTTTTTCTTTTCTTTCCTCCAATTGTTGAGGTGTCAACCTTGTGGGTTGATGTGTTTTAGAAGAAGGAACATTATTCTCTCAATAGATGTTAGGAGTGATCCTTCTAGTATCCATCGCCACATTTTTACTTTCAACATTTCTCACCACCCTGAATGCATTCTCCAGTGATTTGGGTTCCCAAATGAAAACCTCATGTTGAATTTTATCCTTTAAAGTTCCTATGAATACATCAATCAAGTGCTCATCTGGAATATCTGTTGTGCCCATTTCTTCACTTGGGTGAGAAAAACAATGGCACTTGCATGCCTAGTTGGGCCTGCTAGACAAGACAGAGGTTGGTGAGTGGATTAAACAAGCCAAACACATGAAATAAACAAGTAAAAAAACTAAAACAACTAAGGAAATAAAGACTTGAATGCATAAGAAAATTTTAGAACCATAAACAATCAACCAATGACCAAGATTATGCCATCAATGGATAACAATATTAGTTGGAAAAACAACATAGAGAAAAATGAGGAATTATGAGTCCCCTCTTCCTCCTTGGGAGGGCTCTTGAGTTCCCTAATGGAGAGCTCTTCTCACAATGGAATAAAAATGGAAAATGATGAAGAAAATCAATGCCTATTCCCTCAAGAGATGAGTAGAATGGCTTATTGAAATGATGCTAGAATGCTCCTAGGAGAAAAGAGGATTCTCAAGGGAGAATTGAGGCAGCATAACAATACTATGAATATCTTGGTTTCTTAGAGAACCCATGGCCTCCATTTATAGAATTTCTTCAAGGAAATATTCAACAGGTTCTTAGTGTGAACAAGGGGCCCTTTAGGGAACCCTTTGGTCGTTGGCCAGCCCCCCATTCGGATTTTACTCAGATCTGAAGGTCAAATCAAGTTGGGAGCTGGTCCATAAGTGGTTGGGGGGGGCGACAAGAACCATAAATGTGTCATTCATAGGAGTGTGCAGATTTTCTCATACACAGTCGTGCATATGGTGCATTGTGCGCTCTACGGGCTTTCTTGGCCCACGCATTGTGCACATGCTTCCTTTAGTGAGTTTGTGCATGTCAATTTTTGCCCAATTGTATATTTTTTGCCTTTTGAAATGCATTTTAGTGCTGCAGGTGAACTAATAGTTGTTGGCATTGTTGTGTTTCTTTAATCATTTGTGTGCAATGTTGCGGACTAAATTTTAGTGATAACAGATTCCCCCTGGTGTGTGAGGTTAGGAGCCTACGTATAGCCGAAATATATCAATGTTTCTTCTACTGGGAGTTCCATTGTAATGAAGAGTGTTGAGAGGAACTACAAGAGTGATCTGTCAGAGGGAGAGGGGAAACTGTGGGAACCAAATATTTCTCTAGGGAAAAAAAAAGAAATTATCTATACAAAAGAGGTGGGCATGCCCCATGCTCATGTCATGTAACTCAAAATGTAAGACAATAATTGAAGTTGTATATTGATGTAGATAACTGCAATGCCCTCCAGGGAAGTTTGATAACAACAAATGATGATTATGAATAGTGAATATACTCTGAAAAGAGGCAAGGACACCTGTAAGAAGTGTCAATGACTTGTAGGCATTTATGGCCTAACAAACTCAGAGGTCTTTGACTGGTATAAAACAACTGCAATAGTTGCATAGTAAGACCCACCGTAACATGAGATTTTGTTGAAGTCGAATGTTATGGGGGTCAATGGAATCAAAGAGCAATGATGTTTATTTCTGTGTCGTCTGAAACTCCTCATTGTAAAGGTAATGAGAGTCAAGATATTGTCGCCCTTTTGGAAACTGTGTCGATATCGACAAAAAGGGAGACATGACTCAAAGAAGCAAAGGGCTTCGGTAAATCCATGGTAATAAGATCAGGAAAAGATAGGGGACATGAACGAATTCAATATGCGGTGAGACTCAAGACTCCCCTTGGTTGGGAGTATGTTTGAAGGATGATTGGCAGCAACCGTAAAACTCTATCTAGTGTCAGGGGGATGACTAGATATGAGGGTAAATTGTGCCAGAGGCTTGACAAAGTGGAAAAACTCAGAGATCAGGGGTACATGGACTTTGGGATACGTAGGGTTTATGAACAATGTCAAAATGAGAAAAGGAGAGTGGACACCCCAACCAAGGTAAACATGGGTTGCGTTGTCAGGAAAAGAAGGTCATTAAGGGTGATGACAAAAAGTTAAGTAAATGTTGGAAACAAAGGCGTTTTAAAATTACCAAATAAATAAAGAATAATTTTGGAGGAGTGTACAGATAAAGAAACGGGTGCCCCAGTGAGAGATGGCTTGGCCTGTAAGGGCACAAGTTGTGAAGATAAATAGTTGAGGGTCAGGGTCCCATGGGTGGGTTTCTATATGGGGTAAATGAATGGAGGGAAATCTGCAGATGGGAAAATTTATGGTGGATGAAATGGAGGGTTAATGATACTGTGAGGGTGCAGTCAAATAGAACTAAGATGAGATAGCATGTGAGTCCATTGGGAAAGCTAGCAAGATGATGAGAAGAGATATGTGTCTTATTCTTGGAATTGCATAAGACGATTGGGAATCCCATCCCTAGGGGGTGAGAGCAGCATGACTGTCAAATTGTTGAGGGGAACTATGAATAGGACAACTCATGTGGGGCAGAATTCTACCGGGTGACAGTACTAAAGTGTAGCAGAGGTGACGATACTGTAGAGCTGGATGTAAGGACCCTAAAGGTAACATCGTAGGGTGTGATTGGGAGATGCAATTGATATTTAGAGGGAATGTTTACATGCCAGTGTTGAACATATACCTAAAGGGGTTGTGTTTCTTGTGATGACCAAGTATATGTACACATGAAAAACTGAATACCCGAAGTGAACAATATCTGATGATAAAGAACATATAACAACTATTTGATAATTTTGAACATGAGCATGCGTACCTGGACGTGACGTGATAAAAATGTTCCTCGGGGCCAAGTTCATATGGTGACCCGGGGAATGTGACTATGTATATGGTGGGACCCTGATCCGTGGCTGAAGACAGATCATGAAACAGAGGCTCTGGGCTCCTGTAACTGAGTGTGGAAGTTTGGAAAAATGGACTATATATGGCTGGTGGGCTCACAATGCCACCTCATTTGTACTCGTATCTATAGTGAATTGACGAGAGTATTTGGAGGAGTTTCGGAGATTATGGGAGCTCGAGTCGATCGATCCAAGAGTTTCCATAGTAAGGTTAGTGGTCTCATCCTCCTGCATAGCATTAATTTCCTAGTTTTCAGTTAGGGGCCATACGGATGGTTGTACAAGGGTGGGTTTAGGGGTGGTCCCACTAATGCGAGGGAGAAGGAATAATACCCGCACTCAGATGCACGGGTATAATTTCATCTACTGCACATAATGTGCGGTTGTGCTTGACACAACCATGCATAGGGGAACATGGAAGGGAAAAACAGGCACGCATGCGATGTGCGCATGTTAAAATTACAGTTGTGCACTGTGCACATATGTTTCTCACATAGTTGGGCATCTGTGCGTAGTTGTGTAGAGAACAGTGTGCATGTGTGTGCACCTGTTGGCATGATAGTTGTACATTGGTGTGCAGTTGTTTTTCCAATAGTTGTTCATTAATGCACAACTGTGTAAAGAATAGGCACGCATATGTGCGCGCCTGTGGGGGTGAAAGACATGCACTCGAGGAGAAGCTCAAGGTGGTTGAAATTTTGAATTTTTTTATGTTTTTGATGAATGATGAGGGCTGACCAAGTGTTTTTGTGTGGATATAGGTGATCAACGCGTGATAGGAGAGTCATTATGCCAATCCACGGGAGGGAAAGAGACCGGGATTTCCTCTGAGAGGCGATGAGAGAGAAACCAGGCGTTCAGAGAAACTTGGCAGCCTAAGGGTTTCTCAAGTTCTTCGAGTGTCCTTTGATATGGTCACAGGATTTCCTGCTTCAGTATCTGATATCCGTGTAGAGCTTTGATCTGCAATGCTTCATTGTGAGGGGACAATAGCTGACACTCTCATTTGTGGAGGATATATACTTTATGATGAGGCTCCCCTTTCGGGGGATGGCCCTGCCTCCTGACCCCCAACTGTCGGAGGATGTGAGACTGATAGACTTGGCACATTGCTACTGCTCGGGGATGAACCCGATGTTGGGTTTGGTTATCCGTATTGAGGAGATGGATGAGATTTTTCCTCAATGCATCGTGGCCATGGTGGTGAGGATCTATGGATCCTCAATGACTCAAGGGATCTTGGGAGGTCAGTTGAGGATTGTGGAGAGGGTCCTAGATGGGGAATTTTTTGCCTGGGGGTTGATGCTACACTCCAGGATGATGAGGAAGATTCACCAGTGTCGGACCACTGAATTTGGTGAGTTTGTGTTTGGGTCCATCCTGGTGGCATGTTTTCTGGAGAGGGTTCCCATGTTGCGCCCGAGGATTTTGTTAGCGCCTGCAGGGCCGCAGGAGCCGCGATTGATGTGGTGGGCCCAGATTTTGGCGCGCCATAGGGGGGAGGGGGTGGCCACTACTTTATGTCCACTGTGGCATGTGTTTGGCGTAATATGCCACAAGTGATACTCCAGTATCCATACGTTGGGATGGACTACCAGCATGAGCCAAACATGGTGTTGCCTCCTGGAGAGGTATGGGACCAGAGAGGTATGTTTTTGTCACTACTACAGATTGTAAAAATTCCGACGTTTTATTTGCGGCGTTATGGACAAAATTGTCCATATTGTCGCAAAATAGAGGAAATTTATAAAAAAAAAAATCATGTTGCCCGATAACGTCGGTCTTGCCACGTTGACGTCTCTCTTGCCACGTTAACATCGCTCTTGCCATGTTAACGTCGCTCTTGCCACGTTTTCCACTGGAATGTCTCTCTTTCCACGTTTTCCACTGGAACGTCTCTCTTGCCATGTTTGTGAAGATGTATGTCGCAATTGCCATGTTAACGTCAATCTTGCCACGTTAACGTCATTCTTGCCACGTTTTCCACTGGAACGTCTCTCTTTCCACGTTTGTGAAGATGCATGTCGCAATTGCGACGTTTTGGAAACTAGGTTTTCCCCTCCAATGGTCACCTTAGTATGTTCACCAAGTCAAAATACCAACGGTCACTTAGGAATTTTTTACATCGGAATTGCGACGTTACAAAATCTATAAATATGTTGCATTTGATGGATGTTGCGACAAGTTTGCTATAATAACGACGCTTCAAAAAGGGTTTGTGGGTCTTCTCGGCGAACAAAAAATAGATATTTGTTTCAGTATAAGTCTGTGGGGAAGAATGTCAAAAAACATTAGAGTTGAATGGGTTCAGTGTCATTCAGCATGCCATCTTCAAAATCTTACTTCTTGATCTTGTTTTCATCATAACTTTTCACCATAATATTGATCATTTCTCATTTAAATATTTCACAAAGCATGCTCTTCTCTAATCTCTCCAATTCTTCCAATCATTTTTAAAAATATTTTGTTGTCTATATCCTCTATGTTACTTCTATTTACAAGGATAACACCTAGTTTTCTATCGACAGTATTGCTTATTTGTCAACAGTTTTTACATTTATCATTTCTTCCATGTTGTCCTATATTCCGAGAGAATAACATCAAGTCAATTATTGTAGTCTAATCTCTTCAAGTCACATATTTTGTGAGTATGGATGCAAATACCTTGTTC
>SNQJ01S0114594.1:35068-53374 GCA_010110895.2 Picea sitchensis
GTTGGCTCTTTGTTATGTCTACACGTGTTTATGTTTTTTGATGGTTTATGATGTCTAATCTATATGTTGTGACCGATGTATGATTTTTATGTATATGGGATGATGGGTTGATGCGATAAATGCCAATCTAACACTAGGTTAGCCATATTATCTGCTATTTGATTAAATTGTCTTGGAATATGTGTAAATGTAATTGAATCAAAATTTCAATATAAGATCTAACTTGCAGGTATTTGCGAAAGAGGCAAGGATCGCGGATATGATATACATTGTTGAGTTGCATGACTACTAGCTAGAAATCTAATAAAAGGCGATGAACATGGCGGTGATTGGACTCAACCAGGAGACTAATGAAGACGATGTATTCTTCTTGGTTGTTGGTGGTTGAGCCCAAACATATGCCATTGGAGTGGAGCAGTTCATGTGAGGGAGTACAGAGGACCTAAGCAACCGAAGCGAGATTCTGTGTCCAGCGGATAGCACCGTCAGCATAACCGACGTGGTAGGCCGATGTAGGATGCAGTTGTCAATAACACGGATGGTAGATCATACATGAGGAGGGGAGGCAAAAAAAGAAGACTAAAAACTCTACAAATGTGTACAAAGAAAAATCCTAGTGTAGAATGGCTACGCTCAGGTGTAAAACTTCTTTAAGTACAACTCATTGATGGGTTCTTTGAGAGGATATCCTTCTGGAGAGGCCAGGATGTATGCACCTTTAGTGAGGTAGTGTTGGAAAATGTAGGTTCCATGCCATAATGATTTAATTTCCCATGACCAAGAGTATCGTGGGAGATATCGTAGGCTAGGAAGAGATCTCCTTCATTAAATGAACAAAGGTTGACATGGCGGTCAAAGGTGGCTTTGGACCATTTTTTAGTGGCCTCGTTGTTCTGTAATGAAGATCGACAATCTTCATCCAACGACTCTAAGGTCAGCAAGCGTTGCTCCATTGGAGCAGTGTCAAGTAATATCTTGATGGTGGTGCGTAACGTGGGAATTTCTCACTGGATGAGGAGGGTGGCTTCGATCCCATGGACAAAATGAAACAATGTAAAATCGGTGGCATTTTTTATTGTTGTGTGATAAGCCCATAATGTTGAAAACAACATATGATGCCAGTTGCTCTTATGTTTGTTGACGATACGTTGTAGCATGGTTTTGAGGAATTTTTTTATAGCTTCAACCTGTCCGTTGGACTGAGGGTAGTATGGGGAGGAAAACTCATGGGAGAAGCCTAACATTGAGGAGAGTTCTGTGGAGATCTTATTCTCAAAGTGTTTTCCATGATCGGATACTAACTCTAGTGGAATTTTGAAATGGGTAATGATGTGGTTGAATAAAAAACGCGTTGTTGTGTCAGTGGTATTTTTGAAAGTAGGCATGGCTTTGACCCATTTGGTAATGTAATCTACTGCCATGATGATGTACTTGTGTCCATTACTGGATGGAGGATTGCAAGTCATGAATTCTATGCCCCATTTGTAGAATGGGTCGGCGGTGATGACTGGATGTATAAGAGCGGGTGGCACTCATGCTTTGTTTGCATAGAGATGGCATTTGTCACATTGCTTGACAATGTGGATGCATTCATCAAACAGTGTGGGCTAGAAGTATCATGCTTGAATGATCTTTTGGGCGATGTACATACCCGATAGGTGACCACCACAAGCACCACTATGGAAATCATTCAAGACTCTGTTGAATTCGTCGATGGTCAGACATCGTCGAAGTATGGTGTCGACCCCACATCGATACAAGACATCACTGATGAGGAGGTATTGAGGGGTCTAATGGTGAATGCGCCGACAATTGTCTCGAGAGATATGAGACCAGAACTTTTGTGTCTAAAGGTAGACGAGAATGTCGTCGTACCAGGGGTCATCTGCGGGGATGAAGAAGAGGTGTTCGTCGGGAAAATCCTTATTAACGGGTGAAGCTTTAGCATATGAGGGAAACATCGTAATGGATTTGGCGAGAACAAGTTCTTTCTTACTTTTGGGAGTTGAGAACTCTAGGTCGTATTCCTGAAGGATGACAATCCATTGGGTGAATTTTCCATTAATTTGTCATCGACTAACCAAGTACTGCATGGGGTTAGAATCTACTACGACTTTGGTAGTGTGAAGCATGATATAATGACGCAGTTTTTGAACTATGAGGATAACTGCGAGGGATAGTTTATCATCATGATTGTACTTCAGGGGTGGTCCTAAAATATTTTTACTAATGTAGTAAATGACATGTTCATGCCCATCATCCCCTAGTTGGATGAGGACTCCTGCTACTGACATGGCTGAGACTGATAAGTAGAGGATGTAATCGCGATCATAGTCTAGAGGACTAATCAAAGGAGCATTGGATAGCACCGCTTTTAGATCATCAAAAGAGGTTTGAGCATGTTCATCCCATCAAAATGGGATATCATGACGCAATAGACAAAGGAAGCCATGCACGCAGGTGGCATAATCTAGGACAAAGCGACATCAAAAGTTAGCTTTTCCCTTTAGGCTCTACGTTTGGTGAAAATTCCTAGGTGGTGGAATTTATGTGATCGCTTGGACCTTGAGGGGGTTCACCATGATGCCGTGTTGGGAGAAAATGAACCCAAGAAGGCATTTGACGATAATGCAAAATACACACTTGAGGGGTTCAAACAGATATTGTACTTGCGACATCATTTAAAAACGATGTGTAAGTCATCTAAATGTTGAGTTCGTTTCTTGGATCGAGCAGTGAGGTCATCCAAATAAGCGAGGATGATGCAAGAAATATCATGGAAAACATAATTCATGGCCCATTGAAACGTAGCACCAGTGTTTTTTAGTCCAAAAGGAATGACACAATAAGCAAAAGTACCCTTTGGGGTAGTAAAAGCAGTTTTATACTGATCTGATGGATGGATTTGGATTTTATTGTAGCCGTAGAACCCATCCATGAAGGACAATGCCTCATGACTAGTATAGTCATCGATAATTTGGTCGATGAAAGGGGTTAGAAATTTGTCTTTGGGACAATCATGGTTGAGATCACGAAATTCGGTGCATACACAAATAGTTCCCTGTTTTTTGTTAACGGTGATAGGGTTGGAAACCCATGAGGTATACGCAATGCAGTAAATGAACCTAGAAGCGTGTAACTTGTTGATTTTGTCTTTGATAGCCGCAACTTTAAATGGGTGAAGTGGGCATTGATTTTGATGGACGGGGGTGACATTTAGCCATGTTTCGATGCGATGTTTGATTATAGAAGGATTGAGGTTAGGCCTCTCCATATATGACCAAGAAAAAATATCTCGGTATTCCTAAAAGAGAGATTTGTAAGATATGAGTTCCTCAAGGGAGCATGCAGTGCTAATGGTGAATTCTTGTATGATTCTCGGTTTGATGGAAATGTCAATTTTGATGGTGGGGGAGATATTGGCCATGTTTCCTTCTTCAAAAGGATCAGTGGTAGGGATAGGGTTGTTGAACCACTCTATATTCCCTGAAGGAATAAAATCCTTGGTTTCGATTGCACATACATAGGCTTGGCTAGGAGGGTCGAAGGCTTCCTGTGAAACAAAAAATGCTCGGTGGTGGAGTGCATTCCATGGGAAATCGAGGATAGTGAGTTCCTCCAGGATATCTTTGTCACAGTGAAAAATGAGAGAATACAGGGGATCCAGGGAGGTGACACGGGCGACTGTCAAAGTGTGATTGTTCTCAAGTGGCGAATATGTAGAGGAGACATTGCATACAGGGCACGATGGCTCACTTGACATAAACCAAATGTTCAGACACGGTGGGTGATAAAATGTGGTAGGGGGTAATATTTCCTATGGGAAATGAACAGGAGAATTGGGAGGATTTGGGGGAATATCCTCAGATAGTCTATCTATGAACCATGGAAGGGTGGGAAGTGACTCATGTTCAGGGGAGGTGATGTTGACAATATCTAGAGAGGGCAGGACCAATGGTGAGGTGGTCAGTTTTGGTTGAATAGGGGTTGAATGACGACCTCAATATGCCACAATCAAAGAACATTGGAATGTGAAATGAGAAAGTGAGTCACAGAGAGTGCAAGGGCACCTCATCTATTTAGGGACTAAGGAAGAGACATAATGAATGTCAGTGATTTGAGTACCTGAAAGTGGTGGCAGAGAGGGATCTTGTTGAAAGGTTTGGCATATTTTCGTTAGCATCTAGCGAAACTGAGGTAGAGTTTGGAAATGATGAGTGTAGTGGACATATTCTAAACAAATGGCACAAGTGAATTTGGTTCGCATCCCTTTATTGCCTATAGTGGAGGATGATGTAGTAGTACTAGATGTGTTTCGTGAAGTAGTGAGTGGTGTGATTGCTCGAGGGAGTTGGATCAGATTGCGTAACTCAGGAAGAGAAGGACATCTATTAGTGGGGTGTCCCTCTCTTTCACATAGTGTGTAAGGAGGTTGAACTTGAGGAGGAAGTGGAGTTGTGGGCTCTTTATTCTTCTGTCTATCCCTAGTCATGGTAGTGGTGCTAGAAATTGTGGGTGAGGGTGGTGTGGCCATAACCTGTACTAGAATCTGCATCGAGTTTCCCTCTAATTGAGGAGGGAGGGATGGTCGAGGAACCATTGCGGGTGGGTGTAGATACCATACACGGGTGGAAAGCACCATGTTTGGAAGGGTAAGTGTCGCTACTACCTGAAATGATTGAACTCCAAGTGGGGGGTAGAAGAAGGGAATTTGAGTAATGGCTTGAGGGATTGTCCTCCAAACCGGGATTTTCCCTTGGGGGAGGGGGAAATCAGAAATAAGTGGTGGAGTAGGTTTCTCAAGGAATTCATGAGGTAATATTTATTCAACTGGTGGAATGTCGAGGTGTGGAGAGGCCTCTGTTAGGGTCCTAACCTGCACATAGGTAGAACAATATATCCATATGTAAGAAAGTTAAATATTAATAAGGCCTTGCAATAAAAGAGAATAAATCGAATGTAAGAAGACCTAATAGAAGCTTCCACTTCTAGAAGGATCTTCCTCTAGATGCTTATTTTGATAGACATATTTAGTATAAATAGGAGTCGAGGGTATGAGAACCCTAGCTTGGATATTATTGTAATAGAGATCTGCTCGACTAGAGGTTGCCCCCTCAAAGAGGCCCATGAACATTGCTTTAAGAATCAAAGTGTTATTTCTGTTGTTATTCTTATATCATTTCAATGTTATTGTGGTGATTTTTCTGGTTATATTGTTGTTATTCTGCCATTTCTAGAATTTTATTTCTGTTCTGCATACTTTTTATATCTGGTATATTACAAGTGGTATCAGAGCACTTTCCTCAGCAAAAATTGTGGGTTAAATTTTTTTTCAGGGTCGAGACGTATTCCGACGTCTTTAAGCCACAAAGATCTGTCATTACACGCATAAACCAGTGGTTGAGGGATTCATACACGTAGGAAATACAAGTGGTACTTAAGCGCACATATGTTGGCCACCCTTATAACCCCTGTTGGTACCACTTCAAGTGGTAGCGCATCAAACAAAACCTATGTACGGATCGACCTAGATTTCCTGAAGCCCTCTTTAGATAAACCGATTGGTCGTCTGACTATTGTAGAGCCACCGAGAACAACACTAGGGAAGATACTCTCTAGTACCTGGGTAGTCGAGTAGTACGGATAAGGGCATGGTCTAGCCTCCTTAGTTAGTGCCCTAAGATATTGGGCGGAGTACTACTATTGGACCCCACATGTATGTCAGAGAGCTATAGCACAGGGTTAACCCTTATCTGTAGAACCCTTGAATACCTAACCCTGGGGGACAGAAACATAAAAGAATTAAAACAGACAAGATCTATTTCCACGCAACTGTGTTTGGGTTTCCAAATCACTACACATTTCTTCCTGGTTAAGCATTTGGGCATTTCATCACTGTAGTATTCTTCAGCCTGGAATATAACTCCACAGGTGTTAAAAAAAAAAAAATCTGGAAATTTTTTCACCATTATTTGAGATCTATTCCATTAGATTCATCTCTTCGTCGTTATCACATTCATACATATCATTTTTCGGCAAAAGTTTTGACCCCACCCGCCCCATTTCGGTTCCCTCGTCATCATGGCCCATACCCATAGCCAAGACTTGGAAGCTCGCTTCAATACCTTGCAATCTAATCTCACCGAGACCCAACAAGAAGTGAAACAACTCAGTGCCAATGTTGTCACCATCAATACAACCATGTAGTTCTCAATGGAGGAAATCAAACAAGACTTGACCACCCAGCTTGAATATGTCTTTTTGACGCTCTGCACCAAGCTGCATATCCCTACAAATAACCCTTTATCTGACCCACCTCCACATATTGAACCTGAAAATTCCTCTCATTCCCATAACTTTCAGCACCATCACTTTCAACGTGACCTATGCCTTCCGCGGGTGGATGTGACCAAATTTGATGGCTCGGATCCCACTGGTTGGGTAACCCAAATGGAACAATATTTCTCTTTATACGGCATTACATATGAATTTGCCAAACTCTGGTATGGTGTTCTCCATCTAGATCAAGAACGTTGGCAATGGTGGCAATGGAGAAAAAAATCTCGTCAAGGGTATATTTCTTGGACACACTTTGTGGTAGAGCTTTATGAACTCTTTGAAACTGACACCAACCATTTGGGCCATTTGACAAATTTGAAACAATCAGGAACAGTGGAAGACTTTATAACTTCTTTTGAGTGCCTAGGTTTTCGAACAGAGGGCATGTCTGATGCCTTTTTTCCGAGAGTGTTTTATCAGTGGCCTCAAGGATGAGATTTGGGCCCATGTCCTCATGGATTGGCCTTAGGGTTGGGTGGAAGCTATTAAAATATATAAAGAAGCAAAACAGGTTGTATCTCATCAAAACTAGAAACCCTCCTTTATCCCTCGCACTAAACCAATAAATCCCACTACTCCCTCCGCTCCACTAAAGATCCAAAAATTGACCAGGGATGAAATGGTTGAACACCAACTCAAAGGCCTTTTTTATAATTGTGATGAAAAATATTTTCCAAGCCACAAGTGTAAGGAACAAAATCTTTTTATGGCCATCTCAGAGGATATTTCAGAAGAGGAGGTTGAAACTCCCATTGTGTCTGATTCACCTGAAACCACTGACATCACCCCTCCCTCAGACCCTCCCAAAGTAGAACCGATCATTTCCCTAAATGCTCTCACTTGCTTCTCTGCTCCCCAAACCCTCAAGCTAATTGCTTACATCAAGCATAGGAAGGTCATCATTCTGGTTGATAGTGGAAGCACCCATAATTTTATTCATCGTTGCATTACCCAAGAAACTCATTACTACATCCATGCAGTCAATAATTTCCAAACCATGATTGCCAATGGTGGCTCCATGAAATGTGGAGGGCGTTGTGAAAATGTTTGTCTCCAAATTGGTGACTACCACTTAAAATCTCATATGTTTGCTATCGACATGGGTGGTTGTGACATTGTGTTGGGTGTAGACTGGTTAAGGACTTTGGGTCCCATTCTCATGGATTTTAAGGAATTAACCATGCAATTTGACCAGCAGGGCCAACAATATAAGTTCCAAGGCATCACTTTTGGTTCACCTGAGATCATTAGTTCCCATCGCATGGAAAATATGCTCAAAAAAGGTCATTCTAGTGTTATTTCCCAACTCCATGCCATACAAGCAACATAGACACCCTCGGTGCTGCAAGACCTCCAATCCATCCTTTCTAAACATAAAGTGGTATTTTTCACTCCCCAGGGACTCCCTCCTTCTCGTGGTGTTCATGATCATTCCATTCCCCTTGTACTAGGAAGCCTTCCTCCCAATATCCTTCTTTATCATCACCCCTTTTCCCAAAAAAATGAAATTGAGAAAATGGCCCAGGAACTCCTTAACCCAGGCGTTATCCGCCCTAGTACGAGCCCCTACTCTTCTTCGGTGGTCATGGTCCTAAAGAAAGAAGCTTCTTGGTGAATGTGTCCTGACTTTCATGCCCTCAACAAACTTACCATTAAATACAAATTTCCCATTCTTGTCATTGATGACCTCTTGGATGAATTGAGTGGCGCCTAGTTATTTACTAAACTCGATCTTCATTCTAGCTACCACCAGATACGTATGAAAGAGCTAGACATTCCTAAGACTTCCTTTATAACTCATGAGGGCCACTATGAGTTTTTGTTCATGCCCTTTGGCTTGTGTAATTCACCCTCCACCTTCCAAAGCCTCATGAATCATGTCTTTCATCCTTTTCTCCTTCATTTTGTCTTAGTTTTATTTGATTATATCCTCATCTATAGAAAAACCTGGATATACCATCTTGCTCATGTGGATCGAGATCTCCATCTACTCTCTCAGCACCAACTTTTCTTGAAACAATCTAAATGTGTTTATGGCACCTCCGAAGTCGATTACTTGGGTCATCTGGTTGGCAAAAATGGTGTCAGGGTGGATCCTAAAAAAATTGAAGCTATGCAAGACTGGCCTCACCCAAAGAGTCTCAAAAGCATGTGTGGATTTCTGGGCTTAATGGGTTATTATCGCAAGTTTGTTAAGAATTATGGAAATATTGCAGCACCTCTCACTGCACTCCTAAAAAAGATCTCTTTCACTTGGACTCCAACAACTACTCAAGCCTTTCAAACCTTGAAGATGGCCATGTGCACCACTCCAGTCCTGGCCCTTCCTGATTTCACAAATACCTTTGTCTTAGAATGTGATGCTTCAGGGAAAGGAATCGGCGTTGTCCTTATGCAAGAAATCTGGGAAAATCAATCTATGAAAAGGAAATTTTGGTTATTTTCATGTCATTGATCTGTGCCGCCCTTATCTATTGGGGCAACGCTTCCAAATTAAGACAGGCCATCAAAGCCTCAAGTATTTTCTGGAACAACGCATTTCCTCCCCGGAGCAACAAAAATGGGTGACTAAGCTCTTTGGATATGATTATGAGATCATTTACAAGAAAGGAAAAGACAATGTGGTTGTGGATGCACTTTCCTGAAAATATGAAGATGACGGATCCCTTTTTCTCTTTCCTTCATTGTACCAGATTGGCTCCAAGCCATTCGTCGGGAATGGATACACGATCCCAAAAGTTCGCATTTGATCCAACAATTGCAGTCCAATGCTTCAGCTTACCCAGGGTACTCTTGGCTCCATGATGAGCTTCAATACAAAGCCCATTTATATTTAAGTAAACAATCAAAACTTAAATCCATGGTAATTTATGAGCTTCATGCTACACCCACAGCTGGGCACTGCGGGTTTACCAAAACCTATGACAGGGTCAAACGTTCTTTTTTCTGGGATGGTATGAAACATGAAATTCGTAATTTTGTCGTTGAATGTGATGTGTGTCAATGCAATAAGGGTGAAACAGTCAAATATCCAGGCACACTACAACTGCTTCCGATTCCACCTGCTATTTGGAGGGTTATCTCTATGGATTTTACTACAGGCTTACCCAAATCGGGAAATAAATCAATCATCGTGGTGGTTGTTGATCACCTTTCCAAGTATGCTCATTTATGTGCTCTTCAACACCCATTTACAGCATCCACAGTGGCTCAAATTTTCATGGATCAGGTCTTCAAGCTTCATGGCATGCCGTATTCTATTGTTTCTGATCGCGACCCAACTTTCACAAGCAATTTTTGGCAAGAATTATTCAAGCTACAAGGCACCCAATTGCATCTCATCACAACTTATCATCCCCAGACCGATGGTCAAACGGAAGTTGTCAACAAGTGTTTGGAAACATATTTGAGGTGTTTTTCCTCGGAAAAGAAAAATCGGTGGGCTCAATGGTTACCCCTAGCTGAATGGTGGTACAACACTTCATACCATACAACTACACGCATGACTCCTTTTGAAGCAGTATATGGACAAAATCCACCTTCAGTTCTCTCATACTTACCGGGTGTCTCGAAGGTCCAGGCAGTTAACCAAATGCTTACAGTTCGAGAGGCTATTATCCGTACCCTCAAAGATAATTTGGTCACGACACAGAATCACATGAAGCAACAAGCAAATCAAGGTCGCTCTGAATGTCAATTTGCAGAAGGGGATCATGTGTTTCTTTGACTGCAACCTTAAAATCAAAATTCCCTCAAGGATTAGCATTATCAGAAGCTAGCACCCAAGTTTTATGGTCCTTATACCGTTCTCAAGTGTGTGGGACAGGTGGCCTATCAGTTAGCTTTGAACAGTCATTCTAAGCTACATCCTATTTTTCATGTCTCATTCTTAAAAAAGGTGATTAGAACTAAGTGCAAAATTCAAACCAACCTTCATGAGTTAGACGAAGAAGGATCCATTTGGCTACAGCCACAAGAAGTTTTGGACCAGCATGAGCATCGCCTATGTCAGAGAACCATCAAGGAAGTGTTAGTCCAATGGAAAGATACAACTCCAGCAGATGCTACTTGGGAACCAACTACCATTCTCCAGCAATTTCCACATCTCAAGCCTTGAGGACAAGGTTGTTTTTAAGGGGGAGGACATGTTAGGGTCCTAACCCACACATAGGTAGAAAAATATATTCAGATGTAATAAAAGTCAATATTAATAAGGCCTTGCAATAAAAGAGAATAAGTCGAATGTAAGAAGACCTAATAGAAGCTTATGCTTCTAGAAGGATCTTCCTCTAGTTGCTTCTTTTGATAGACATATTTAGTATAAATAGGAGTCGAGGGTATGAGAACCCTAGCTTGGATATTATTGTAATAGATCTCCACTCAACTAGAGGTTTCCCCCTTGAAGAGGCCCGTGAAAATTGCTCTCAGAATCAAAGTGTTATTTCTGTTGTTATTCTTATGTCATTTCATTTTTATTGTGGTGATTGTTCTGGTTATATTGTTGTTATTCTGCCATTTCTAGCATTTATTTTTGTTCTGCATACTTTTTATATCTGGTATATTATAGCCTCAGTGGGAGGAATGGTGTATACAGTTTCAGTTCCATTGGAAGATACAACACACACTTGTGATGAAGGGTGTATGAGAGGCGGTATGCCATGGTATGCCCCCAGAAAGGATGGGTCCATGAAAATTTTGGGGCCCATGTCAATGAGTGAATAAGCATCAAAACTAGTGCAAAAAAGAGGCAAGATGTTATCAATGTTGGCAGAATGGTTAGGCTCATATTGTGTGATTTGGTCGATGGTGACGATTTTCTTGTTGTGGGGGAACATCATCATTTGAAACACAGAAGAGGCTACTGCCTTCATAGCGTACATGTAGCTACATCCAAACAAGATGTTGTAATCGAGTGGGGCATCGATAACCTCAATGTCAATGAGGATGGTTTTTCCCCCAAGTTCTATGGGGACATTTTGAAAGAGCCCTTCAGGGGAGGATGGTCGACCACCATAGGCTCTCAAAGTGATGGCGGATGATACTAGCTCAAGGGAGCCAAGTTTCTACCATACAATTTTGTACATGATGCATGTGGATGCACCTTCATCAATAATACACTGATGAACCATGATGTTTTGAATCTTGACTAGTATCTGGAAAGCTACCAGAGTGAGGAGATGAGGTTCTCTACTATCTAGATCAAATGTGATGAGTCTAGTATCAACTAGGTCAACTTCCCCCAAGGTGGAAATTAAGGATTTCCATTGAGTTGGATAGGTTTGGAGGACCTCCAATACAAACATGGCTACAGGAGATTGCACCAAGTCATCGACCAGACTATAATTGTGTGCTTCCCTAGCCTAAGGGTTATTGACATTCCGTCGTAACAGAATGTGAGGGATACAAATAGTAGGTTCAATATTAGAGCATGGAATCATCAAGGGTTGTTCGGTTGTAGTTAGAGTTGCTTCTGAAGTGGTGGGAGTAGATTCAGGGGGCATGTTGTATTGACGACCACGCATTTGCAAAAGAATTTATTCTTCGCTAGTGAGGAGGATATTGTGATCCATCGGGTTTCCAGGGTGAATGGGCCCTGGATTTTGATATTGTCCCATTTTTGGTGGGGAAGGGTGTACCTCATGTTGGGTATTCATCACACCTTGGTGTGGAATAGGGTTTTGCAACACAGTCGGGGGTGGTTGTTGCAAATATTGGTGTGGGGCCTACTAAGGGGCAGGAAGCATTGGATGATGTGGCACGTTCATGGATTCTTTCATTTGTTTAAAGTCGGCAATTTGGGGGAAATGGTCGGTATAATGCCCATGCTCACCGCAAAGAGTGGAAGGGAAGTTCATTCGGAGGTTGTTGTTGTTCCTCCCTTGGAGTTTGTTTTATTGTCACCTTGGGGGCTATGGTTACCTTGATTCTGATTTCCCCCGACAGGTTGGTTTTGTTGAGGGTTATTTCCCCCTAGTCCCAGGTTATTATTGTTTCGGTTTTTTCCTTTATTCTCGGCATTATTCGACTGATGGGTCGGATTTTTCGTATTTAACTGTTCAAAAGTATTTAAGTATGAAGTTGTTGGATGGGAGAGGGTTGAACAAAGTTAACGTCGGTGCATGTTTGTCCATGTGGAGGACCAACCGGCTATGGAGGACTAGGAAATGGAAAATACATATTGTTTTGTGGCAATGATCCATAGGGCATATGGGAAGGTGAAGTGCTTTCACTAGTGCCTAGGTTATATGTTGAGGTAGAAGGGGAACCTGAACTTGGTTGAGAAGTCCGACGCATCATGGGTTCTAGCAATGGTCCACTCATGGGTGGAGGAGGAGCAACAGGATATGGTTGTTGGTAAGGGGAAGGAGGGTAATAAGATGGCCCCTCATATGGTTGCAGATATTGAGGTGCACCATACATAGGTGGTGGTTGGTTGTACGGGTTGTGGTGTGTCGTGGTACCAATCAACCAATCCACAGCATGAGACATGTCAGGTTTGTCTTAGCCGAATGGTACGGGTCTGGGTGCATCAGGTAATATTGTGTATAAGTAACCTGACTGAGAATAAATGAGGTCGAATTGTTGAGCCTTGTTGATGGCTTCCTCTTCGGATTGGGGGAAGGTGGATGCCACATCTTTGGCAAGTATAGAAATGAGTGATTTTAGAAACCAATCGAGACATTGTTCTTTGGTGGTTTCTGCTTTACATAAACTACATCGCCGATGCATTCATGGAAGTGGTCAGAAATATACATAGTTGAGGTTTGTTTACACTCGGAAAGTAGTTATAAACCAGTTTCATGATGAAATGGTAGCTGGAAAAAGGCCAGAAAGGCTTTGGCCAAGGATTCAAAAGTCGCATGGGACCCTGATTTTTCATCTACATACCATTTGGTTGATGGACCAGTGAGTGTTCTTTGAAATAACCTTAAGCGGATGGAGTCATCCATGATGTTGTTTGAAGAGAACCATAAGTGGAAGGTCATAACATGGCTGTCGATATCTTCCCTCGATTTTCCTTCAAATTTTGGAATATATGAAGGTAGCTTGGTAGGCATATTGGGCCATTTGGGGTCATGTAAAATAGGAACATTCATGATTTTAGTCAAATCAGGAATGTTGAGAGATGCCAAGTATGGCATGGGGGGAGTTGGTGGAGAATTACTTCTAGCCATGGTGTGAGCAGGTAGTGGACCTAACCCTTGAGAGGGATTTGGTGGGGTTGTACTTCTCCCTTGAGAAGAAGTCCCCCCCCCGCCTCCTTGTGAAGGAGAGCTAGTGGATGGATGGCCTTGGCAATTGGACCCAAGTAAAGTGGAACCAAGCAAAGTTGATCCCAAAATAGTGACGCTCACAGGGGTGTCAGATGGTTGATTCAGTGAGTCTACAATACTATGAACTCCTCCTAGAATAGGAGGGAGATTCTGCAAGTGTCTGGAACGACATCTGTGGGTCCCCTACGATGTCCGAATAGCAAAGTGAATGTGTGCAAATGGTAATGAGAGAAATAAATGAACAAGAGACTTGTATAATTTGGACCTTCACAAGATAATATATTTCACAATTGCATGTAATCAAATGAGCATCATACATAAATCAACTGTAAATATGCACACATGTGGGTAAGTGTATTTTTTCCGCGTGGGGGAACAAATAAAACAAATGCTCGTGTACTAAAAGATGTATCGTCCTTCCTCTAAAATAACATTGGACCTTCCAAGAGCACTCAACAGTGGGGTCTGAAGCCATCGGAAGAGGAACTAGTGAAGGATGAAATAATCAGTTATAATGAGGGGTAGAGAGTGTATATCCCAAAAGAGCTCATGATATTTCCCAATAGCCACACAAAATATGATCAAGGTGCAATTGCAGCCCATAATTGCCACCTGGGTAGATGTCCTAAATTTGGTCACTAGGTACCTCGGTCAAAGTGCGACATTTATATTTTTGGCCTCGGAAATGGGTCACAAGCTGGATCCCTTCCAAGATTTGGGTGACTCAAGGGGGGACGCACATAACAAATGGACCTCGAACTTCAACCCTTCACGGGCATCTCCCTGCCTTATGGTGTAGGAACACTTGACTTGGAGGATTTGTTTGAAAATGTGAGAACCAAATAACAGGGGGTTATTTGGATGCCTACCCACGAGATCCTACCTAAACTAAAAAAATTATTTTGGCACCTCCTGCGGAGGAAAAAATAGCGAGTTTTTAGAAAAAAATGTAGAAGTGGTGGGTTGCGATATTGGGGGTGTGAACCAATCTTGTTTGGATTAAGTGGGTGTGGTTAATTTCCTAAGAAATAGTGGGACGTTTATGGATTCCTTTGGAGAAAACCTACTTCAACCTCCATAATTCAAGATGGAAGTTATGTGAGTGAGGAGTGACTTTGTGTGTGAGCAAGTGAAAAAATGTGCCAAATTTTAATAAGTTAGGTGTGAATTTGCAACATGTGGACTTCTTGTGGTCCTTACAAATATTTGTTACCTATCTTACTAAGTGTCATTGGTACAACCTTGCGGAATTTTGAAATCCCTAAAGAACTAGAATGTGGACATATGGGTCCTTACCAATCGTTTAAACTTCATATTGTTGTTTACACTAAGAAAGCTTGAAAAACTATCGTAGATTACAAGCATGTGGGCATGTATGGGCCCGTTACTTTGATCTTTAAACTCCCCTAGTGATGTAAAATAGGAAAGAAATTTCAAGAAACTATCCTAAGTTTGCAACATGTAGGAATGTATGGGCCCTTACAACTTTAAGATGTTTTCGAAATGAAACTAAGAGGAGCCCTAGGGGGTCTTTGTCCTCTCCTAAATATTTTTGTTAAGGGAGATGAAATGTACCCTTAACCACCTTTCTGATTCTCAAGATCACTCTATGGTGCGAGAGAAGAGCATACTCAATAATCAAAGTTAATTTCTAGTCCCAATGTAAGTGTTTTATTAGTGATAGCAATACTCTCAACTTAAATTTTACAAACCAAACAAGTCATCCATGTGGAAACCAAAGCAAAAGAGGAGAATATTTGGTTATTTTTACCCCCTGAGTGGTTATGTTTATCTAACCTTTCATATGGGATAGGAGTCTAAGTGGTGTGCATTTACAAATTGCATGAAAGCAAGAATTTTAAGGCTAGGGGCCTTCAAATTATCAAAAAAACCCTTACAATTTTGAAACTCTAGAAATGTGTGCGGGTTAGAGTTCTGATAGAGGCGCGGTGAGTGCACAGTGCACAGAATGTGTAGAGAACAAAAAAAAATTGGGTGCACAGTGCGCAGAGAACAAAAGCCTTTTGGGCGCACAGTGCGTTGAGTGCACGTCTGTGGGCTGGAATACCCGCGCACGTTCTGATACGTGTCGGGGGAAAAACTTTGAGTGAAATTCTCCTCCTCCAGCTCAAAATCTTGCTTTTGATAGGTAAGGTTGGTCCGGTTTTGGTACCTGCAAGACAAATGGATTAAAAATAAGTGCTCTCTAAGCCCAAATAGGGTGGAAATTTATACCTTTCCCCAGTATGGTCGCCAATCTGTTGTGCCTGTTTCATCACTTGGGTGAGCAAAATAATGGCACTCACATGCCTAGTTGGGCCTGCTAGACAAGACAGAGGTTAGTGAGTGGATTAAACAAGTCAAACACATGAAATAAATAAGTAAACAAACTAAAACATCTAAGGAAATAAAAACTAGAATGCATAAGAAACTTTTAGAACCATAAACAATCAACTAATGACCAAGATTATGCCACCAATGGATAACTATATTAGTTGAAAAAACACCGTAGAGAAAAATGAGGAATTATGAGTCCCCTCTTTCTCCTTGGGAAGGCTCTTGAGTTCCCTAATGGAGAGATCTACTTACAATGGAAGAAAAATGGCAAATGATGAAGAAAATAAATGCCTATTCCCTCAAGAGGTGAGTAGAATGGCCTATTGCAATGATGCTAGAATACTCCTAGGAGAAAAGAGGATTCTCAAGGGAGAATTGAGGCAGCATAACAACACTATGAAGATCTTGGTTTCTTAGTGCACCTATGGCCTCCATTTATAGCATTTCTTCAAGGCAATATTCAACTTGTTCTTAGTGTGAACAAGGAGCCCTTTAAGGCACCCTTTGGTCCTTGACCAGCCCCCCATTTGGATTTTTCTCAAATCTGAAGGTCAAATCAAGTTGGGAGTTGGTCCATAAGTGGTTGGGGGGGTGACAAGAACCATAAATGCATCGTTCACATGAGTGCACGGATTTTCTCATACATAGTCGTGCATATGGCGCATTGTGTGCTCTACGGGCTTCGTTGGCTCACACACTGTGTGCACGCTTCCTTTAGCGAGTTTGCACATGTCATTTTTTTCCCAATTGTATAGTTTTTGCCTTTTGAAATGCATTTTGGTGCTGAAGGTGAACTAATATTTGTTGGCATTGTTGTATTTCTGTAATCATTTACGTGCAATGTTGCAGACGAAATTTCAGTGATAACAATATATGTTACCTTTATATTCAATCTTTGGAAGTTCTCAATGTGCTCCGCAAATGAACCATTTTGCTTGAGATTTATCAATTGTATAAAGAAGGTATTGCTCCTTGTATCCTCATAGTGTGCTATCATTTCTTCCGTGAAAATTGTCCAAGTGACAAGTGATTTGCGAGAACAAATCCATCAATACACACAAAATGATTGGGTTATAAATATAAAGAAGCAATTCATACATTTTGTGTATGTGGCACATCATGTAGATCAAATAACTGCTTCGTCTGAAGTATCCATGTGCTTGGATCCTTTCCATCAAACTTCCTCATATTGATCTTAGGAAAGTGGTTGGTCTTCAACCCAAAGTTGGAGTTTCTCCAGTCTTGATTCATATTCCTTGTGTCCTCATCATGAATTTCATGGGATATATTTTCACTTTCAGGTGGCCTCTCTATTAGGAAATTTTTCAATCCTTCCATGATCTCCCTTTTCAAACCATCCATATTAATATCCATTATTTCCTCCAACTTAGATTTAGTTGAATCCATCATCCCATGTAGTTAATCTTTTGTTATTGTCTTCTTTAGTAAATCATTTATGTCCCTGCCCATTTCTTCACCTTCATCAAGAGTCCAAGTAGGAATGTCTGGAGGCTTATTTGGTGTATAATTTCCCTTTTTTGGTGGCATGTTGGCCAAGTATCACTTTTAAACCTTGATTCCGAAGTGGTTCTGCTAGACGATCTTTCTTCTGTTGTATCTCCAAAATTTTAGTCCTTATGGGTCTGAAAATTTTGTTTTGTAGTTCTCTGATACATCTTATATGCAATTCCACAGGTTTTATCAAAATTGGATGTGCCAAGTGGAAGTTATGGTAACTTCCCCACACCTTGTTGATTTTTGTCCCTTCCAGGAGAGCATACTTGTAAAGAGTTCCAAGAGAACAATATATGATATTTGATTCTAAAACTTGCACCAGAAATACAACATATTGTCCACTATCCAATGCAATTGGTGTCACTTAATTTGGATACTCATTGAATAATATATCGCTATTTTACCCAGAACATATGTTTGAGACTAGTTAATATGACTAGTCAAATACCCTATCTTACACAGGGTGTATCTACAAAATTAGGATGAACCAGAAGCTGAATTTTTTATCAAATCTACCTTGATAATTTCTATGAATATCGTTTGGGTTTCCTGGTCTAAAACATTACAGAAAAAAAATTTATAGCGAAAAATCCGCGATGACTAAATTCAGGATGATTCAATAACCCCATCTTACACAGAATATATCTCTGAAATTATAGGGCTTCAGGAGCGTAAATTTGAACCCCACGTACCCTGATCTGTCTACTAAATATCCTCCAAGGGTTCCTTCGGAAACATCGTAGAAAAAATGTTATAGCAAAAATTCCAAGGTGTCTCAGATGCAGCAAAGAAACCCCAAGACCTTGAGCTCTGATACCAAATGTTAAGTACTCAACGCCTT